>JBAMJV010005915.1:0-168666 GCA_037951105.1 Echinarachnius parma
CACATTGTTTGGACAAACTACACAGTCAAAATCAAAATAGTTTACGTTTCATTTAATATTCCCATATAATAGGCATGTGTACAAATTTCGACAGAGAAACTAGGTTTTCTCAAAAATAAAAAAGGGATTTAACGCTATTTGGAATTAAGCTCTTCAAATAGACTACATACATAATGGAAATTTACACTCTAATGAATCGATAATTACATTAATGAGTTTATATATCGACTTTGTTTGCTAATGACTTCATGAAATGTACCAGAAAACGGCATTAATTATGTGTAATTACACGTGTAAGTATAAATAGGAACCTGTAAAATTATGTATACAACGTAAAAAGGGTTTGACGCATTGGGGTTGACAAATAGACCGCAGACAGAATGGACAATTGCACTTTATGAATCGATAGTTACATTAACATTAATGAGTTTAATATATCGACTTTTTTGCCAGTAAATTCATACAATGTATCAGGAAACAATATTAATAATACGGTGTAATTACACGTGTATGTATAGGAACCTGTATATACCACGTATACAGGATCTGCCGCTTTGGGGTTGACAAATAGACCGCAGTCGCAGACAGAATGGACAATTACACTTCATGAATCGATAATGACATTAAAATTAATGAGTTTACATCGACTTTGTTTGCTAATGACTTCAATTAAATGTACCGGGAAACGATAGTAAGTATACGGTGTAATTACACGTGTATACGAATGTATACATCGTATATTTAAAAAAAGGGTCTGACGCTTTGGGGTTGACAAATATACCGCAGACATAATGGACAATTACCACTGTACATGCATGGATCGCTAGTTACATTAATGAGTTTATATCGACTTTGTTTACTAATGACTTCATGTACCAGGAAATGATTATAAATATACCGTATAATTACATGTCTGCGGAGTATAATAATAGGGAAACCTAAAAAGGGTCTGACGCTTTTGGGTTGACAAATCGAGCGCAAACTATACACAATGGAAAGTAACACACCATGAATCGATAGTTACATTTATGAGTTCATATCGATTCTCTGCTCATGAAACTTTCATAAAAAATGCAGACACAGATATTGTCATGTTTCTAGAAATGTAGGGAAAGTCGATATTATGACGACGGCATTTTCCGCGAAATGATATACACGAATCGTGTGAGAAAACACAAAGAGAGGGTATGAACGCATAACGTATTTTTTTTCTATGAAATGTAATATTTCATATTGAATATGTTATGTTATAATCACCTTCCGCTCTGTCCCTCTTTCTCTTTAGATATATTCCCCCCCCCCCCCCCCCACCTCTCAGACCCCTTAGATCTGCGTTCTAGTTGTAAATCAAGGTTTCATTCATATTGATAACGTTATGGTCCATGTTCATGTTTGGGGTGATACTAGCATGGGGTCTGTTCCTTTAAGTTTAACATTGTATTCATGATTAATAGACAGATCGCAAGGAATAAGCAGGATCTTTTCAGAAAACATTTTCAAAAAATGTTTTTGTGGACTTAATATGCATACATAATTTTGTAAATAAGTCTCGAAAGTGGTCGTTGGTCTTCGGCGACCTACTCTTTTGTTCAGGGAGCCATTGTATGTCCATGCATGAGAGGCTATCCTTTCACCTATGTGCGATAATCCTCCCATTCAGATCCTCATTGGACAAAAGACATTTTGCAGATACATTCCAGCGATTGTGATCAGCTATTGTCTAGATCGTGGCTAGAGCGTAGCCCGGTCTGACGGCGGCATGAGTTACGTATTCGCAGATTTATGCTACGGTCACAAATGCTCCGATTTGGGCTTCGGCGCCCGTACGATGCCACTTTTAGGTAAAATCTTGCAGGAATCTTGCGGCGCCCGCACGGGTGCCGTGGCTACCATACGGTCGCTGTTGCATTTTTCCTCGCCGTACGATGTCAAAAAAAAAAAAAAAAAATGCATCGTACGATATTTTACTTGCCGTAAGCCCGTAGACACATCGTAGAGAGCATCGCACGGGCACCGCAAGGGCATCGCACGGGCACAGCACGGACATCGTAGCCCTTTGTCGAATATCGTACGATTTTGAGACTGAATATTTGGCCACTCAAATCATACGGGTACCGTGGAGTCACCGTAAGAGCACCGTAAGGCACCCGTACGGGCACTAAGATTGTGTTCACGGGAGCCGTACGATTTATGTTTTATTTTAAGACAAAACTCATCGTACGGGCCCCGGCAAATATGTGCCTGCTACTCTAAAATACAGCAGACATCGTACGATATCACAATTTCCCAAATTCGTAGAAAATTCGCCGTAGGGAGAAAAATCGTACGGCGCCCGGATCATTTGTGACCTAGGCAATACCATGCATTATATAGGGAATGACTATGTTTACCTTTTTGATCGAAGCGTGTAACCTTAAACTGCTCAAACGAATATGAAGAAAAAAGAAATTGATTGGAAAAATTCAAATTCTGTATCAAGTTCAACGTATTGGGATTTTGAGAAAGGCATATTGTGCATCTCCTTTTACCCAAGATATTCATCCATTACTGGGAAATTTCATCCCTAGTTTTGTTTTTTGACGGATTGCACTAAGTCCCCGGAGTAGGTAAGACTCATCAATTAAAGGGATCTAGTAACTTTGTTGACATTTGCAAAAAGTGATGAGTGGTTGATACAATGTATAGTATTGTTATCTGATATGTCCACTGGGTGTTGTGTGAAAAGTTAAATGGACGTTATATGGCCGAGTAATGAGGCAAAAAGCAAAGTGATATTCACTAAACTCATTGCACTCAGGTTGTACACGGTTTTGACGATCCAGTGGATTTTTCAACACTCTGAACACTTCAATCGTACATATCTTTTTAACGAAAGGGAAATTTGAAAAACCGAAAACTGTCCCATGATTTTATTATTAATACGAATACAACAAGGTATGAGGGAACCGCTTGAATTCCAATTGGATTTTGAGGATTTGGAGAATGTTACTAAAAGTCCCTTTAACGTGTAGTCCGATTGTTTCTTTGTGGGGAAAAAAAACGATTGCTTTCAACAATAATCTAGAATAATTATTCTCTTCATAAATATATCCATACTAAGCTTGACCACGGATATTGTTCTTACCCCTATGGGCCTATTGTATTAGTTTACGCAGAGAACTTAGGTTATTTCCTTTCAAATGTATTGTACATTCTAACGGAATCGCGTTCTTTGGCATGTTTACATCACACCCATTTTGTATCCACATAATAGCAAATAAAAGAAATCCATCACGTTTTGAAAGTCGCCCTTTTTAATAATTCTCAATCACAATATTGTGATGAAATACAAATTGTACCATGTGTTTTGAAACCATCTTATTTCGTGTGATGTAATATTTATGGAAATACGACTTTAGAAAATCAATTACTCCAACACTTTTGCTATCAAAATCGTGAAAGACATACAATGTATGTAGTATCAAGGTCATATGAATTATAATAAAAGCAGTACACAATCATAAACTTGATATGCAAGCTGGCATTTTAATCATCGTCTTACTATTGCACTTCAGCCAGTACGGTGGCTTCGAGGCAGCTTAAAGGGATCTAGTAACTTTGTTGAGATGTGCAAAAACTGATGAATGGTTGATGCAATGTATACTGTTGTTATCTCATATGTCCTCAGGGTATTGTGTGAAAATTTCAGGTCAAATGGACAATGTATGGCCAAGTAATGAGCGAAAATGCAAAGTGATATTGGGTGATATTCACCAACTCACTGCATTCACTTTGTACAGGGATGAAAATCTCGCCCGGAGATTTTCTTATCTAAATACTTCAATCATACATATCTTTGTAATGAAAGGGAAATTTGAAAAACCGAAAGCTGTCCCATGATTTTATTGTTAATACGAATACAACAAGGTATAAAGGAACCGCTAGAATTACAATTTTATTTTGAGGATTTGGACAATGTTACTAAGTCCCTTTAAAGGGATCTAGTAACTTTGTTGAGATGTGCAAAAACTGATGAATGGTTGATGCAATGTATACTGTTGTTATCTCATATGTCCTCAGGGTATTGTGTGAAAATTTCAGGTCAAATGGACAATGTATGGCCAAGTAATGAGCGAAAATGCAAAGTGATATTGGGTGATATTCACCAACTCACTGCATTCACTTTGTACAGGGATGAAAATCTCGCCCGGAGATTTTCTTATCTAAATACTTCAATCATACATATCTTTGTAATGAAAGGGAAATTTGAAAAACCGAAAGCTGTCCCATGATTTTATTGTTAATACGAATACAACAAGGTATAAAGGAACCGCTAGAATTACAATTTTATTTTGAGGATTTGGACAATGTTACTAAGTCCCTTTAAAGGGATCTAGTAACTTTGTTGAGATGTGCAAAAACTGATGAATGGTTGATGCAATGTATACTGTTGTTATCTCATATGTCCTCAGGGTATTGTGTGAAAATTTCAGGTCAAATGGACAATGTATGGCCAAGTAATGAGCGAAAATGCAAAGTGATATTGGGTGATATTCACCAACTCACTGCATTCACTTTGTACAGGGATGAAAATCTCGCCCGGAGATTTTCTTATCTAAATACTTCAATCATACATATCTTTGTAATGAAAGGGAAATTTGAAAAACCGAAAGCTGTCCCATGATTTTATTGTTAATACGAATACAACAAGGTATAAAAGAACCGCTAGAATTACAATTTTATTTTGAGGATTTGGACAATGTTACTAAGTCCCTTTAAGAAGATTATTTTTCTGATTGTGTTTTATCAAAATATCACTAATGTTTTTGTTCAAGGTTGTGTTTTCATTGATATCTTTCCCCAGGCCTGGAATACACTACAGGATGCGTCATTTTCCATATAGAAATTAGAAAAAGAATTATTTTAGTGATAACGTTTTTATTTTTTTATTTTTCCCCAGGCCTAGAATACACTAAAGGATGCGTCATTGTGCATATGGAAATTCGAGGGAAAAAAAGTATTTTAGTGATATCGGTTTTCCGTCTTTCTGTTTGCTTGTGGCACTGCTTGGCGGTAAAAAATTGATATAATTATATAAGGGTGTTGAGACATTTCATACTTTCTTTAACGTGATTGTAATAGGTTGATGAATAGAGAACAAATGAATTCCAAAAGAAGCTAAATCCACTTTTTCAAATTTGAGGAAAAGCAAGTTTCTTTGTCCAACTGTGTACACATACCTATGTGAATATGAACATTGAATATTTTGATTTTGATGGTGTAATTTGTCATACAATTTTGATTTCTAGATAGCTACGTAGCCTATTAATTATACCGATATCGTTTTTACTCAATTTCTATGGAAAGTGGATTTAGTGCCTCTTGGAACTAAGCTCTTCAAATAATGACTACAATGATTTATCGCACGATCCTCAATTCATGCATGTAGAATAATGTACGAATACGTGCCATCATTTGGCGGGGACTGAAATATTTTGCCCGGATAACATCATTCCCGATCTTACCTTACCCATAGAAAAAAAAAAGGGGGGGGGGGGGAGCTCATCGCCAGAGAGATAGCCCACCCCGAAAAAAAACACAACCAATTTTGCTTGAAAATGTCATGATATCGCCCGGAAAGGACGTGTGACCCATATGAGGAGCCCTTTGCCCAAATAACATTCAAATATAAATTTAGGTTGTCTCGGCCAATTTCGTATGCTTCTCATTCGTTTTGATAAGCGTGTCATTCAATTTCGCGAAAGTGAGCTGAAGGCTTGCAATTGTGGTTCAAAATTGCATTTTGTTTATACGATTTAGCTCTTCGGTCAAGTGATTTACCACCAGCATTCATTTTTTTTTTTAAACACGCTATTTGCATTCAATTTCGCCAACGGATTTCACGGAATGCGGTATTACGAAATCACGAATTTTCTGGCTTTAAATTGAATGACAATTTTACCAAATAGAAACACGTTTTAAATCGATTGCAAACAAAATGTTTTCGTAGATTGTTATATGAATTCGAATGCTAAAAAACGCATTTGAACTTCAAAATACAGCTGCGGTGACAAAATCGGCGAAATTGAATGTACAACAAATGAATTCGTTTGGCCAACTTACGAAATTTACCGAGAAATCCTATATTATTTGCCTGAAAATTACATGATTCTCCCCGGAAAGTACACATTTTACCCAAATACGAAATAAATTGCCCGACATGACATGTTTTGCCGACATTGTAGGCGCCCTCACCCGATTACTATGACATGATTTGCCCTAATTTGAGGTGCCCTTAGAAAATAAATTATTATTGCGGGGTGCAGCCCCCGCCCCCCCCCACCCCTTCAATCTTTATACGCCTATGCGTAGACTCCCATAACACTTATTACAGGAAGCGTACTGCATTCGGTCTTCCGACAATCCGACTGTTTTTTTTCTGACAAGGATTATTTTCTCCCATCGATCATCATGTCACTAAAATACAGATCGAGAACAAGACAGTACAGCATTCTGGAACGAGAGACCTAAACGCTGATATTTTTTTGTTTTGCATTTTGTGTGTGTGTGTATGTGTGTTTACAAAAAAATAATATTGATATTATTTTTTCTGACAAGATCATTTCTTACTATCGATCAACATGTCATTTAGATGTAGATCAAGTAAAACACGGATAAATATATGTTTATATTTTTTTCATAAAACATTTTTTTGGGGGGAACCAAGAGTTATTTCAAAATGATTATATTTCTCTAATTTGAACTTTAAAATGTATTTTTTGTTAATGTTTCATTAGCTTCATAAAATGAGATTATTTTGTTTAGATTTGTCATGAAATCATACATAGGAACAAGAAAAGACACAATTAATACAATTGTATGGCTTAACTTACACAAAATTGTTACCGAATCAAAAAAACATAAATCATAATACATTTTTAACAATAACTTATATTTGCTTATCTCATTTGCAAAACAAAACAAAATATTGTATATTTTGTCAGCAATCTACACACTGGCAACATAACCATGTAATTTGTATATTTAACCCATTGCCTATATACAACTAACGAATGGGCTTCTTGTGATAGTCAAATCTATTACCGAGGTGGGCTCAAAATGATTATTACCCGAAGCGTAGCTGAGGGTAATAGTCATTTTGAGCCCACCGAGGTAATAGATTGCCTATCACAATCAAGCACATTCGTTAGTTGTTTTATATCACTCATCAATATCAGTCATTGTGTTCAGCTTATAGCAAAATAAGTAAAAATCTCTTGAATATTTCATAAAATCGCTTGTAAATTTTGATATAAAAATCAATCGACATTAATGAAGCCAGATGAGCCTCCAGAACCTGGGCGCATCTAATACGCTTAAAGTCATTGTTATTTTGCGCATACAATCACAAAGACGCAAAACCGAGTGCGCACCAACGCGCTGGCAGTTGCGCACATACGCAATGAATGCGTGCTAACGCTCCCACGGATGTGCTTATTGGCTGTCTTGGCGTTCTTCTTCCTATAGACCGGCAGCTCAGAGGTCTTTTGTGCATCGAAAAGCGTACTGATTGTTGAACATATGAATATTTAGAGGAGAATGTAACAAAACCAAAAATATGAGCCTCCTGGGCTGTACCCGGTGGTAAATGTGTCCTTTGCGCCTCCAAAGTTTGGCCCCTGGGGTTTGTGCGATGCTTCTATTTTGTTGTGAAGTACCGTGTTTTACATCGCTACCTTCGGGACAAGCGAGACAATTACAAAAGGATCAGTGGTCCGTATCAGGCCTTCATCAGACAAATTTACGTTGGCCGTTTTAAAAGACGAAATAAACGTCGATGAATTGGGGATTATACCCGAAACCTCTTACAACTTAACAAATATGTCTTCCAGATTACAGAATACATATTGGATACAAATGTCATCCGTTACATTATCCTGCAGATGCCTCTAAATCTAGAAAATCGACCCGCAAAATGTATGTTTTAAAAAGCGGAGCTTCCACATTTCCCTACTTCATGTACGTATGGACAGGTCTCTTAACTTCGCGCGTATCCCAACTTCGCGGATCATAGGCGAGATATGCAAAAATTAGAACACGGACACGGCGACGGAAATTTTCAATGTCAACTGAAAGAGCACACATCAATTACTCATCAACCCAAAAATTAGCAAATAAAGAGCGATATTTATGAAGAAATACTTACTTTTTGTGGTCTTTTTTTGTAAATCACAACTTTGGTGTTCCAACAAAATTATGGAGGAGGAAGTATCAAGCAAATTAGACGGAAATCGTTCCAGTAGAACATATTTGTTGTCATCGAAAGGCTGCGCAAAATGCTCCTTTATTCGACCTACCCTTCAAATTTTCTTTCGGATCGCGCAATCTCCGTAGTTAGCTTGACAACGCTGCGCGTGCTAAGATGCTAATGCGCGCAAAATGTTTGCATCATCACACTGCCATTGAAATGCGTGTTACGGTTTGCTACACGGGATACGTGTTAAGTCAATGGCAGGGTGCCCTATGTATGACGCGCGAAGTATGGAGACTACCGTACTCGGTGAAGAAGCTCTTGCTGATATGACATAGTCACGGAATCGGGCCAATAACACCACGAATTTGAGTTTAAATGAAATTGTTCAAGATAAATCGAATCCTCAGAATTTGAGGGGTAATTTATTATTGTTTCATTGAGATTACTGTAATTTTCTTGATCCTAAGCCACTTTGAAAAAATCCGAAATTTTCGTGCGCGAAGTAGGATACACCTTACGTAGAGTGAAAACAAATCGCTGCACAAAGTCAGACAAAGGGCAATCATGTGTGTATTGGCCAGAGGTCAGTGGTATTGGCATCCAATCTGCATGTAGAGGCAAATACTACCAGTTCGCAGTTACGTTTGCGCATGTGCAATACTATGGTCAAGTGAGAAAGACGTGTATTCATCGAATTGAAAGGACTGAATGGTTACTGGCATGGTATAGTTATTCTTGTTACATCGATTAGTAATTCCTTGATGTGATGGTTGTAAATTGTTCTCATGAAAGAGAACAAAAGAAATCCCATGACAACCATCTGCCACTCTGAACATACTGCACAGCACAGAGTAAAGGCTCTATTGATACATTCTTATTGTCACCACATTTGTCACACCCCCCCCCCCACCCCCCCCCCCCCTCCGACGCTATGCCATGCGCGCATATATTGGTTCCTCTGTGGCCGAGAGCACAATCATGACCCAGGACCAGCCCTAGTTCCACTGATCTATAGATATGCTTTACGGTTGAATGAGTAAGGGCGGTATTTGTGCTCTGCTACGTTCTGTTGAATTGTATGTAATTCTAGCATATTGACATCGATGAGTTAGAGCCAGTGATGCTAATTACCATGTATGGTAAATATCGCTGGGTCCGTCATCGAGCCCCCTGCCCCCTGCATTCGGCTATTTACTTTAGTTTTCATCCTTATACAAGGTGTTGTTGTAATGTGTGAAATTCATGTGTAAGTGGAAGCCATGTCTGATTTTGATTTGGTGATGGGGTTCATTCAAAGTTATTTATATGGCCTTTGGCATATCTAAACGTGCTATTAATATGTATTCTATAATATGTAAGACATATTTGTTAAGTTGCAAGAAGTTTCGGGTATAATCCCCAATTCATCGACGTGTAATTTCGTCCTTTAAAACGTCCAACGTAAAATTGTCTGATGAAGGCCTGATACGGACCACTGATCCTTTTGTAATTGTCTCGCTTGTCCCGAAGGTAGCGATGTGAAACACGGTACTTCACAACAAAATAGAAGCATCGCACAAACCCCAGGGGCCAAACTTTGGAGGCGCAAAGGACACATTTACCACCGGGTACAGCCCAGGAGACTCATATGTTTGGTTTTGTTACATTCTCCTCTAAATATTCATATGTTCAACAATCAGTACGCTTTTCGATGCACAAAAGACCTCTGAGCTGCCGGTCTAATAGGAAGTATATTCAAACCTTTAGACAATTGTGTTTATTCCCCGTCTATTCCGTATTTACTAATCACGTGACAAGACCTTTCTATTCGTCCTTACTAACCAAATAATTTCGGGGCTTCCCAACAGCCAGGCGCGCCGGAAGCAGTTTTGGATTGGGGGGGCAAAACCCCTAAGGGGGATCACGATTTATGTCTTTAGGGGCTCATGCCCAACCGCACTCACAGGCAGTGGCGTAGCGACGGGGGGGGGGGGGGGGGCAGGGGCGGATCTAGCTTTTTGCTAAGGGGGGGGGGGGTTTGACCCAATGACGATGCGGAGCATCGTCCAGCGGAAATTTAGTTTTTTGCTATTTTCAACCCCCCTAAGTGATTTTTGTGCATCTTTTTTTTCACTTTCGTCGCGGCGAATTTTTTTTGCTATTTTGAATCCCCGTAAGTGATTTCTTGTCACTTTTTTTTCACTTTCGTCCACAAGCCGCGAAGCGGCGATTTTTTTTGCTATTTTGAACCCCCGTAAGTGGTTTCTTGTCACTTTTTTTTTTACTTTCGTCCACGAGCCGTGAATTATTTTCGCTATTTTGAACCCCCGTAGGTGATTTTTTTTTCACTTTTTGTTTCACTTTTTTCAACTGATACATTTTCACTTGGCAGACCAAGGGGGGGGGGGGGGGTTAAACCCCCTAATCCCCCCCCCCCCCCCACCGTAGATCCGCCACTGGGGGTGGGGGGGAGGGCCCCCCCCCCCCAATAATTTGAGAAAAAAAACAATAGAAAACATAAGGAGACATTTTTTTGAAAAACAAAGAAAATACATAAGGTGTGCCCCCTCCCCCCGAATAATTTTGCGTAGACCACGCTACGCCACTGCTCAGAGGGTTGCCATCTTCGAGTCAGAGGTGACATTGCGAGGATAAAGCGACTAATTAGCACGAGGGAGCAAAGTAACTGAGCGGTGTCCCCCCCCCCCCCCCCCCCCCCCCCCTCCCATGGTAGGGAGCTTTTGCATTTTGGGACTTGCAATCGGTGCATAAAAACATGATCCAACAACATAGCGTACAGCCAAAAATGAGCCCCGAGGGACCGAAGCGACCGAGGGCTGGGGCCGAGCCAGAGGGGGTGGGTTTGGGAGGGGGTATCCCCCTCCCACGGGGAAGATTTTACATTTATATACTTGAAATGGTGCAATCTGGTGCATAAAACATAAACAATATGCCACATTTGTCACATTTGTATGATCCAACATCATAGCTTACAGCCAAAAATGAGTTCCGAGGGAGCGAAGCGACCGAGGGCTGGGGCAGAGCCAGATGGGGAGGGTTTGGGAGGGGAATCCCCCTCCCACGGGGAAGATTTTGCATTTATATACTTGAAATAGTGCAATTTGGTGCACGTCACACAAACAGCCAGAGCAATAACAGTCGACACATGAACTACGTGGACCGGTACAGAAAAAACCCACCGCAGACGTACTATACGCAAGTTACACAACAAACTGAGATTATTTATTTGCGCGCAAAGCGCGCAGCGAAAACTTTAAATGGATGTATAACTTAGACTCTAAATGTTATAATTAACAAGTATTGGCTGATACATACCATGTTTTCTTTTCCTTTTTCTTTCTTTTCTTTTTTTTTTTTGAGGGGGGGGGGGCTTTTTGGGGGGGCAAAAACGCGTTTTTGCCCCCCACTTTTGGATTGGGGGGGGGGGGGGGGGGGGGGGGGGGCGGCCGTCCCCCCTGCCCCCCCCCCCCCCCCCCCCCCACTTCCGGCGCCTATGCCCCCATCGAGTTTACCAATGTGGATATCCCTTGACTGATTCCACTCAGGGTGCATCCATCAGGGTGCTTGCAATGTGCACTTAATTATAATAATCTGAACATTTCTAAACAGCTAAATCAGAAAATCTAAGTTACGGAGGCTCTACCCCCTGGGCCCAGGCAGGGACTAAATAGCGGGCCCCTTCTCCCCACCATTCTACTAAGGATTTCTTTCCAAAGTGCTCGACAAGTAGTGCTTTGTGCACACATTACACGTCATTCGGTTACTACCGCCCCTCCCCCCCCCCCCCCCCCCCCCCAAATCATAAAACCCTGGGCAAGCTGTAATATAGGTTGGTCGCTTTGCTCCTCGCCGAGCTCCCTCGCCGATAATGGTCGAAATGGCGGCATCCACCCCAATGGCTAGAAGAAATCGACGCCTATGGACCTATAACCATTATGAAAGCCGTTTGTTGCCTTGGAATAAAACATAAAAGGGTATTCAAAAGCAAAACAATATATGGTCTAAGTACAGTATTTGAAACTTCCAACAAAAATTTATATCAATATATCTTCAAGGATCCTTGTTTATAACCATTACTTATTTCACTCGAAAATGTGTGCAAACAAAGAACTGTTCCAACTTAGAGATAATTTTTTTGGTTGAAAACACCCCCAAAGAAACTATAAACTGATTAGAAATTGAACAAAGGAAATTGTGTTTCACCGGGACTGCAGTCCGAGACAGGATTGCTAGTATAAATAAGTTGATTCCTATCCTTCTGGCCCCATATTCATGAAACCCCGCTAGCTTAGTTCCTTGCTATAGTGTATTTTAAATGCGCAGTTTATTGAGCAACGAACAGTTTTCCTAGTCCCCAACTATAGGATTGCTAGCTGGGTAAGCATTATAGGTACCCACTTAGGTAACCCAAGTAAGCAACTAACACGCCATCCACTTAGCAAGCAGCTAAGCTAGCGGGCTTTCATGAATATGGGCACTGGTTTGTGTCAGGTTTATAACAGCTTCTGACCATCACGAACATTATGAAGAAGAGGGTTTCAGGGGCGAACGACCGACAGATGGGCTGATATTAGCCCAGTCTAGGCTGGTCTAGCAATCCGGATGGTTTTGGATTCGAATCCGAGGAAACCTTTATTCTATAGCAATGAATAATGTATCATTTTAAATACAATATTTTGTGTATCTTAAAAATTGCAAAAAAAAAGAGTGCATTATACTTTTCGAATGTACAACCATGCTTGAATAGTATAGGACCCATTTTTAAATCCCCCGTTTTTGTTTATTGTCAGTGCTATAAATGTGTGTTTGTACTACTACCCGCATGTATTATGATCATGTTTTTATGCAAATATAAAAACCATTAATTTGATTTTGTCAAATTATTGGGGCCGCGTCCCTCCGTACACTACCCCCCCCCCCCCCCCGCCCAACTCCAAACAAGGCTACGCCACCGTAAATTCGCCGATTCGTGAACTCTGACCCATTCTTCTTACTTATAGTAAGAAATGGGTCAGAGTTCACGAATCGGCGAATTATATTTTTTTGTATCGCGCGCGCGCGCCCTCACAGTTTAATGTCGTACAATCACAGGTGTTTCCCGGTGTTTTATCAACAAAATTGAGACGTAAAATTGTTGATGACAAGTGTCAATAGAGAACCAGAACCGCAGCAGAAGATGGTGGTGATTGCGGCCTCAGCCCTGGTAATTCTACCATGTGCACTGACACTATGGTGGATTTCTTTGCTGTCATTTACCTACCTTGGTTCCGATGGTAAGACTTGTAATTTATTAAATATTGCCCCACATGTTGATTTTTGTGTTAGTAATCTATGCATCACGAATTTGTAATTTGCACATACTGCAACAGCCAACACTGAAAATGAAATTTAGCAAAGTCTGCTACTTGCAAGTTCACACACAGTTGACGAGATGTGAATGCATCAATATCTACATTTTAAATTGTAATACTAGATAGTAACAATTATGAGTTGATGATAGAATTAATTTGTTTATCGCATGATTTGAATTTGATTTGACAATGAAAATTGAAATGTTTTTTATTTATTCTTAATCTTATTTATACAAATTAATTATATCATTTAAAATATAGTTTTGATTGTTTTGTTTTTTGTTAGTGCAGAAGAATGTTTGTATAAGACATGTAACATTTATAATTGGGAAATTTGTTTACATGAAGCTGTACAAACGTTCCGACTTCCGAGTCAAAGATATGCATTACGTCTTTACAACTTACGAGTTACGTCACGTCACGTAGAACTTATCGCACTTAGCGTTGTACAGTGAGTTAGCGAGCTCCCATTGGTTGATCGCCCGATCTCCAGTCAAACGTCAGAGCGCTCTCTCCCTGACTGGGCTCAGTCAAGCAGAGAGCGCAGTCACATCTACACTGTAAGATGGTTCTGTAATATATACATACAGTAACCATTTACCTTACACTAGTGCTTATCGTGGTCGAAGCTACCTTTCCGATTTTTCTCTCTCACATACCTTCTCTTTCTCACTTCTTTTGCGCTCCAGCTATATATAAATGGATAGTGCAACATTTTATCATTTTTTATTATACAAATTTTAATAAAAATACGTTCTGCTATGCTCACCAAATCTGCATTTTCAGCGGGAAAATTTTGTGAGTCCGTCTTCCTTCGGGAATTGGCAGGAAAAGGCCGACTGTACACGCGCCAGCTATGGCTGGCTATGGCATAACATGTAAACATGAAAGTTTGTTCAACTAGTCTTTTACAAGGCGTAATCATTTAGTCACATGAATGTATGTTGGTAGCAGAGCGTGATGACATTGGTTCACATAATTACGGCGTTAATAGTCAACGTCTTGATGGAAGATCAACATCCGATCTCGAATGGTCGACACTCGAAGAGAGTGCACAGTAGCAGCGTCACGTAACTAAACATCGCTATGCAATGCATTGTGTCGCATGTACGTAATTGCAGCGTAGAGAGCGCACTCGGACACGAACCAGAAAAAAACCGAGTCGCCATTACAACACAGTCAGCATGCTAGAAACGGGCATTTACGTCGACGTTAACGCGAAATTTGCTAAATTTACACATTTTGGACAAGAATTTTCATTTTGAAAGTTCCATCTGGAGTGAAATGGTGAGTTAATGCATAAAACAAATATATTAGCGCCTGATTGTGATCGATAATGGTGATGATGCTGCTTACTGAAGTAGCATGATTTTGTGTAAGATGTGGTGCATGTCAACAGCACGTTCGAACACGTAAGTGAATGGCGATGAGTGTATGTGTGAGCGCAGTGATGTTTCACCGAAATTGGACTTGTGGGCGGAGCCACATCTACTAGTAGATTGGTCCAGTTAACTGGACCATTTACACGCAACATATAGGAAAGTGCGTTAGCATCGACATACCTAGCTGATGCCACATCTACAATGTATTGTAAATGGTCCTGATAGGACTATGCCATCTACCGACAAGAAATCGCGCAGGAAGCTTGCTCTTGAATACGTGCATGAGTATCCAGACGCGTCCGTTTGTGCTCTCGATCCCGGAGTGTTCGATTCGCTTGCCCATCGATATACGATGCGCCTGCCTCGCTCTCCGCCGCGACGAAACACGTGTTATTCTATGAGAGACCGATCTTCTTTGCGATGGGATTTTATAGATGGGATTTTATAGCGCGGGGTGGGCGTGCACGCTTCGGGTCCATACTTTGTGTTACGTTTCAGAGTGTGCAGCAACTACTAATTTTTTTCCAGAGAAAAGGAGCTCAAATGTTATGATTCGGATTTCAAAGGACAATACAACAGCATATTTGGTAAGCATAGTAGTTTGACTAGTTATTAATGGACAACAAATACAGTTTCCGATAGTGTTTTAATCATGAAATAAGGCGAATGTTTTCCATTGGAGATTCAACATGTAACTCAAATCTAGCGACATTATAACCAATGCTAATTGACCTATGTGTGGGCGGAGCCTTGCTCTACTGCTCGGGTCTAATACATGCAGAGCGCTATGCCTGGCTTCGGCTCTTGCGCGAAGCCACGCCCCATCTGTCAATCTTCATCCGTGAAAAGCAAAAACGGTGACCAAAACTCACTGACATGCCATACATTATACACGTGTCGAATCTCACCCATAGGTGTCGCACACTAATCATCGGTACACACAGACAATAGAAAAATCAAAGAATCATTCAATACAACTCGCGAATTTATAAGTCAAATATTACGAAAATGAGAACTTACCAAACTGCTGAGAAGCCAATTAGTAGGAAGAATATCTCAGCTTTCGAATGGTGCAAAAAAATTCGTCAAAAATCGAGATTTGACTGGAATATCACGAGTTTGGTATCAGAATGTAGGGGCCATCGACAGCTTTCTCCTCGCATACAAATGGTATAACGTTGAGTCTATGGCAGCATGCGAAAGCCAATCAGAAGGCGCCTTTAGCTGCAGCATGGGTTGGCTTTATGCAAATGAGTCCGATCGGATCGCGAGCTGGTTTGAACGTAACGTGCATGCGCGGGATGGGAGGTATAGTTCTACGTGTACGTATTACGTGCTTTCCGACTGTTTGCGGACAGAAAACATAAAATAAATTGTACCAGAGTTCATTTTGAACCCTTTTTTTTTGAGCGATTCAGAACATTAGACCATTAATTATCATTCTAATCCAGAGTTGATTTAGTCCTGAAACATTCGCACAATTTGTGCTAAAATTCAATAACAAGAAAAAATCTCTTGGAATTCCATGAAGATTGGTGACAATCGCAGCAGCAGAGTCACTCTAGTACTCGGGAGAATGATCGATTTATAACAGTTGGCAACAGATAACCAATATTAGGTAATCACTTAAACCTAGTCCTGTGTATTGCCAGTGCATTGATGCTGTTATTTGTAATTTGTTTTATGACATAATTCTTCCAAATTGAACCACTTGTAAAATGTAGTTAATTGTTTATTTTATGAAAATAAATTAAACTGTGATGTGATTATTTGAGTGTGCGTTTAAGGCCGCTTTTTATCTATTCAGACGACACTATCAAGTATCAGGCCCCAAATTTGTTATTTAACGCGTTGCTTAAAGAGGAATTCCACCCCAGAAATGTGATATTTGCTATAAAATGAGGTGAATATGAAGAATCGGGATCGAAAATTTGAGCCATAACGGATAAGCAATAAAAAAGTTATGACAGGACGAACTTTGCTCCGATTTTTAGTATCGTTCGCAATTGCTATCGATCGTGACGTCACTTGCGAGCTGCAGCCATTTTGACTTCTACATGGAAATTTAACCAAATTTAAATTTTCTTCATGACAAAGCAAATTTATGAGCTTACACATTCAAATGAGGTTGCCCCATCGATATTCTTTTATGAATTCGTGAAAAAAGGAGAGAAAAGTTAATTTTTAGCATCGAAAAATGAGAAATAAGTGTATTTTCATGTACTAAAGCCCTGGCGAGGTGCTCGTGAATGAGGTTGCATATGGCGGCAATTTTGAAACGATCGCTCATTATTACATAATGTTCAAACAGGTATAACTCCCGTGTTTCTTGTCCGATTTTGATCAAATTTTCACCAATCATTCGTCTTGTTCTGCTTATTCAAAAAACGAATAGTTATATCAGGCCCGGACTACCCCTTTAAGGGAACCGGGCGGGGTACGTACAAAGTCTATGGGGTTTTCAGATTCTTGAAAAAAGAGGTTAAAAAAAGTGAGTATGATAATATGATTCTGTTTGAATAATGTATGATCAATGTATCGCAATGTATCAAATTCATCCCTATTGCCCCAAAATACAATTTCACATATTTCATATATTTTTAGCTCACCTGAGCCAAAGGCTCAAGTGAGCTATTGTGATCGCTTTTCGTCCGTCGTCCGTCGTCCGTCGTCCGTCGTCCGTCGTGCGTCGTCCGTCGTCCGTCGACCGTAAACTTTTTACATTTTCATCTTCTTCTCCAGAACCAATGATCGGATTCCAACCAAACTTGGCAGGAATCATATTTAGGGGTAGAGGAACCAAAGTTGCTAAAATGGTGGGCGTGGCCCCCAGGGGGGCCCTGGGGGAGGGCACCAAATGTAAAAAATATGTAAATTTTAAACATCTTCTTCTCAAGATCCAGAAGTATGACAGACCTGATATTTCATATTTAGATGCCTCTATTGATGAAGAATGAAAGTTGTTCACAAGATTTTTGTGGGTGGTCCCATAAGGGCCCTGTGGGCGTAACAGTTTTTTTGGGGGCCCTACCATAGGAAATATACATTTTCATCTTCTTCTCCAGAATCAATGATTAGATTCCAACCAAACATGGCAGGAATCATCTTTAGGGGTAGAGGAACCAAAGTTGCTAAAATGGTGGGCGTGGCCCCCAGGGGGGCCCTGGAGGAGGGCACCAAGTGTAAAAAATATGTAAATTTTAAACATCTTCTTCTCAAGATCCAGAAGTATGACAGACCTGATATTTCATATGTAGATGCCTCTATTGATGAAGAATGAAAGTTGTTCACAAGATTTTTGTGGGTGGCCCCACAAGGGCCCTGTGGGCGTAACAGTTTTTTTGGGGGCCCTACCATAGGAAATATACATTTTCATCTTCTTCTCCAGAACCAATGATTAGATTCCAACCAAACATGGCAGGAATCATCCTTAGGGGTAGAGGAATCGAAGTTGCTAAAATGGTGGGCGTGGCCCTCAGGGGGGCCCTGGGGGAGGGCACCAAGTGTAAAAAATATGTTAATTTTAAATATCTTCTTCTCAAGATCCAGAAGTATGACAGGCCATCGCAGAATGGCCCCATAGGGTCCCTATGTGAGTGGGGTTAATATGCTGAAGTGGTCAGTGGCTGGTGAAATGTGTTAAGCTTTGTCTTATATGTGTGTCTGTCTTTTTTTATGATTCACCCAAACATTATGGTAAATCATAATGTTAGGTACAGGGGATCAAAAGTTATTGATTAAATAGTACATCACATTATAGATTTTGGCATGATTTCAACTGATTTCATATCTTCTGAGGGTGCCAGAGAGAACATGCGCCAGATGTGAATTGATTGACCTCAGGTGAGCGTCGTGCCCCCCTGGGGCTCTTGTACATATATATATTCTCATTTGATTTCTTTCAGGTCCAATGTATCCCATCAGCCCCTTCCGATGGCTTCTCTCCCTCCTCATCCCGTGCTACATGTCCATCGACGCCGTCAACAAGAAGAAACTGGAGACTGTTGGAGCTATAATGGGTATGTAATGGAGCTATAATGCCTCTTTTGCCAGATTCAAGTGGCTTCAATGCAGGAATTAATGGGTATCCAGAAAATGTCCACATAATACCCTATAGACTATGGTAATTTTAGGGGCTACCTACTGATTTTAGGGGGCTAATTTGAAAATTAGGGTGCAAAATTGCCCTCAGCCCCTGTATATCTCCTACCTGAGTGCCTTAATACACAGTATACATATATTTGCAAATCTTATATTCAAGACATGTCCATTGACGCTGCCAACAAGAAATCGGAAACTTGACAGTGCTGGAGCTAGAATGTGTAAGGTGACGCAACGATGGATTCATAAAGATACTAAATTGTACTCTATTGCTACATAAATATTAACCCATTCAGTTTCCTGAAAATGCTCGGGCTGGGGTCTATGGAGAATGCATGTTATACCAAAATCCATCACCCTTGAATGGGTTAAAAGGCTTGAAATTGAATTGAATTGAATTGAATTTATTCAGCAAAAAGTAAACTACAAAATATCACAAAATAAATGTACATATACAATTTAAAGCTGGGACCTCTGTGAAGCAGCAGCTTGTATTTGAGGCCCCAATAAATGATATATTTAATTTTCATTATGCAGGACAATAAACACAAACATATTTCAGTGCATTTCAGGCTCATTATTTCCTTTATTTACTACTACATAGACTTCAGTAAATTAAAGAATTTTCATGGGACAAAGTTTTTACTTATCCTCTGCACTTTTTGACCATCTAAAAATCTGGGCATATACAAGTGATACATACATGTACATTTACAACCACCTTTTTTTCACTGACACCCCAAATTGATTTGGGCAGTCAATACGTGGGGGCGGGTAGTACAACAGCAAAAATGGTAATTTTAAAATGGGTTTATTTTCATTTTAATTGCAGCCTTAGTGATGGGCGTGGTGACGATGCTGAGCAGTTATTCGTCCTTCCTGAGTCACCTGGTCACCAGGCTTCAGTGGTCACTTTTCTTGTTTCCATTTTGTGGTCACTCACTATACAAATGTTTGACTGCATTTTTACTGCATAATATGTAATTTTGGTAACTCTGGTTTTATTTCTCTTTGTTACTTTGTAACTTTGGTTTTATTTCTTGTATTCTGCCCTTGTGATTGGGGTGGCAATGATTGTTTATTTATTTGGTTATTAACGTTCGTAGCTTTGGTTTTATTTCCCTTATGCAGCCTTTGTGATGGGTGTGGTGATGATGCTGAGTAGCTATTCGTTCTTCCAGAGTCACCTGGTTACCAGGCTACAGTGGTCACTTTTCTTGTTTCCATTTGGTGGTCACTTTGTACACAGGATTGACTGTATTTGGTTATTTTACGATCATAACTTGTGTTTTTATTTCTCTTATAAATGCAGCCTTTGTGATGGGTGTGGTGATGATGCTGAGTAGCTATTCGTTCTTCCAGAGTCACCTGGTCACCAGGCTACAGTGGTCACTTTTCTTGTTTCCATTTCGTGGTCACTTTGTACACAGGATTGACTGTATTTGGTTATTTTACGATCATAACTTGTGTTTTTATTTCTCTTATAAATGCAGCCTTTGTGATGGGTGTGGTGATGATGCTGACTAGCTTCTCTTATATATTTTTACGATCATAACTTGTGTTTTTATTTCCCTTATGCAGCCTTTGTGATGGGCGTGGTGATGATGCTGAGTAGCTACTCATTCTTCTTGAGCCTGGCAGCGTTCTTCTATAGCGGCTCGAGACTGACTCGCTTCAGGGCCAATAGGAAACAAGAACTAGAGGAAGACTACAAAGAAGGTACTGAATTTATTTTAAAACTTACAACTATAGGAAAATATAGAGATAGGACAAGAGAGTATGAAAGAAATTATAAAAATTTATGAAATGTTTTTTTTAAAAACTTCTACAGCGGCTCGAGACGGACTCGGTTCAGGGCCAATATGAAACAAGAACTGGAGGAAGACTATAAATAAATTAATGAATTTATGTTCTCTGAAACATATACATATAGGAAAATATAGAAATAGGACAAGAGAGTATTGAAGGAAATTATAAAATTCATGAAAACACCTTTTTTTGGAACTTCTAAATATTTTTGTTTTCCTGAGCCTGGCAGTGTTCTTCTACAGCGGCTCGACACTGACTCGGTTCGGGGCCAATAGGAAAACGAAAACTGGAGGAAGACCACAAAGAAGGTAATGAAAATAATTGTCAGATGTCAATGTCAATATTTTCCCTTTTCTTAGGTGGGCAAGAGAACAAGTTTTCACGAATGGGGGTCTACTGACCCTCTACACTGCACAGTACATCCTCGGAACTGGCTTCCACGATCACCCATTGGACCTTAACAAAGATCACAAGCCATCTAGACAACAATTATGTGATCATTTTGTTTAGTGTCAGCTGCCAAAACTTTTAAACGATTGTCAATTTTTTCATTTTCTAAGGTGGGCAGAGAAAATGGGTCCAAGTTTTCACGAATCGCAGTCTACCGGCCCTCTACGCTGCACAGTACATCCTCAAATCTGGGTTCCACGACGACCCACTGGACTTTAACAAAGACCACAAGCCATCTTGACAATATTAATTTGATCACATCACTTGATATCATCTACCAATACTTGTTTAAGAATTGTCAATATTATTTTTTTCTAGGTGGACAGAGAACTTGGGTACAAGTTTTCACAAACGGCGGTATACCGGCCCTCTACGCTGCTCAGTACATCCTCGAATCTGGGTTCCACGACCACCCTCTGGACTTTTCGAAGAACTATAACCTGACGTACATCTCGCTGGGCGTCATGAGCGGGCTCGCCTGCTGCTGCGGCGACACGTGGGCCTCCGAAGTCGGAAGCGTGGTTGGCTCGGGTAGTCCGCGTCTCATCACAACGTGGGAGACAGTTCCTAGAGGTAGCTATTAAATCAAACTTGGTGTTGAAGTGTTCCATCAACTTTGTCGAAATCAAACAAAATCACTTGGAGCTTTCACACTTCTGTTGTACCTTGGTGTTTGGCTTACAGTATGTTAACAGAAGAAGAAAATTTGTTTTGATTTTTCAAATGTCTCCCTAATTATGGAAATATTTAGGATTTAATGAAAATTGTTTCTGGAACTTTTTAAAAATTTTGTTGTTGTAGTTTGAATACTTTGATGATTTATAGTATCCACATTTTACAACTATGGTCGGTTATCACTCCTCTGTACCGTCATGAACTTTGTAAGAGGTGCTTTCGTGGTTCTTTTTCTTTGTTCAAGTTTTTTTGGGGCCAAACTTCAAAATGGGATTATTATAGTAATCTAATGAGTGATATGTCTGTGCTCAAATTAGCCACTAAAAGTCAGCTTCGGGCAACCAAAATTAATTAATACCAACTCTTACGTGCCCAAATTAGAAAAATCAAATATATCAGGGTTATTAATTTATTTCTTCGTTTGGGGGCCATGTTTTAGGCCACACGAATGCGAACAATCTTGTTTTACTTGCCCGACCGGCTACAAGGCAAAATTGTTAATTTCAAGCATTATCTGATGATTGATATGTGCTGCTTTGTTCGCTTTGCAGGTACCAACGGTGGTGTTTCACTCGTCGGAACCGTCATGAGCTTCGTAGGCGGTGCTGTCGTGGGCCTCGGGTACCTCGCCGGAACGCTCCTCTCTTTCTCTTTTGATACGCTACACGAATCACCCCCTCAGTGGCCGGTCATTCTGTTCGGTGGCCTGGCGGGACTTTTAGGGTCTCTCTATGACTCGCTGCTTGGTGCATGCTTTCAGTACTCTGGTAAGTTTACAAAAGTGGACTGTCTTTAATTATGTTTTGGAACCTGTCTATACAGTGCATATAAACAAAAAGTTACACTTTTGAAAAATCTGTCAAAATTACATTTCAAAATATTTTTTGTTCACGCTTGGGATAACATTGACTGTTTTTGTCCAGAGTGTGAAAAATGACTTGCGCCAAATTGAAAGAAGAGGGAAAATTAAACCAGCAGTCCGAATAAGTACTCCCATTCAAACAAATTGCTCTTTGCCATAATTTTAATGATTTCATTGCTTTATGCCAGAAAATTCCTAGACTATCATAACATAATCCTAAATTTATGCAAAAGAGCAATTTGTTTGAATGGGAGTACTTATTCAGATTGGCGCAAGTCATTTTTCACACTCTGGACAAAAACGGTCAGTGCTCACCCAAGCGTGAACAAAAATTTGTTTTGTTAGTGGCACTTGATAGAAGAGACTATTGGGCATCTATCAACATGAACAAATCTTCTATACATTTTGAAATGTAATTGTGACAAATTTTTCAAAAGTGTAATGTTTTTTTTTAATACGCACGGTAGATGTCACCTTTCTACAGTGGCCACTTCACCACTGGAAAAAGAAAAAGACACAGGATGTCAGCTACTCCAAGGGAGAATTGTACATGACATTCTTCAGATGCTCTGTACCCCAAGTACAGTGTTGTTTTTCTGTTAGGACTGGCAATAAATTCCATATCACTCCAGAAAGCCGCAACCTTTTGTCTTAAGCTCAGCTGCTTAAATAGTGAAGATTAAAGTTTATATATACCGTATTTACCGGCGTAATCGCCGCATTCGCGTAAACGCCGCATGCCGACTTTGAGCATTGAAATTGAAAAAAAAAAGTGGGAGAAAAGTGCACTAGGAAAACTGGCGACAAAAAAAGCGGGAATTTAATGGTTTTCCAATTTTTTCTCCTCATCTTGATATATTTCTTTAACAATATTTACGAAAATATAGTTACAAAATATTCAGAATTACCTCAGTTTCGAGCAAAAATATAGTTTTCCTGAATAGGAACGAGAACTCTAGCGCTACATGTATTACGAGATTGTCAGCGCAGCTGGCTTACGCGTGTACATGTACAAATATTTACGTATGTAAACGTTTGTACATCGAGTCAATCGCGTAGCTCGCGAGCACGCCTTAGCACGCCTACGTGGCGCTCTGCTGTCTTTGCCAAAACCATTTAGTGTACATTATCTTTATCATGCGATCATGCGCTGCATCCATTATAATAACGCACGTAGCTAGATCGATGGCAGGCAAGCGCGGCGCTGGCAGTGCATTTGTTTCGTAACTTTGAAGTTAAAAACATCGGATTTAGCAAATATCGGCAAAAAAATGTGAGAAACCATTCTAGGTCAGGGTAAACGTAGACAATTTGGCTAAATAATGTTTTATCACCCTATACAATACAGTGCAATACAACCAATAGTCCCACACCTGCTGAAATGTGTTGTTTTGAGGTCAGTCAAGAGTGAAAATTTGATGAGTGTATGCGCCGCACCCCAACTTTGCTTGTTTTTTTTGAGGAAAACAGTCACAGGGCATCTCGCCGTGTAATGAGCTATATGAAGGCTGGTCTTTCAGGATCTCGTTTGCACACGGCACTCAAAATGTTAGTTTCAGCGATCCAGCGGAGCTACGAGATTTTGCGAGACTCTGACACCCTCTGTTGAATCAGGTGACCACTCCAATGACGTCATTTATCATGGAAGCATACAGGGGTAAGTGTATTCTTCAGATTCTGCTCTTCATTTTGATATATAATATGATATATTTGCGAATTTATTGCGCTTTTGATTATTTGTTATATTTAGGGTCCTGTTTTAATGAATATTGAGGCTAACTTTCGCAGTGGTATTTCCTTTTTTGGCTCCTGACCCGATTACGAATCGTATCAAAATTGTTTTTGTGTCCCGACGAAAAAAACATTCGATAGTTCATCATATCTGAAAATCTTCGAGACGCAAAAATGTTGTCACTTACTTTTTAATCATACAAAATGGACAAAATTACGAGAAAATTAGCTTTTTGCCGGAAGTTCACACCGTCACAGCCTATGAGCAGTGCCGTCATGGCTCGACAATTCCGCATTTTGCCGTGTAATCGCCGGGCGAAAGTTGGTGCGAAGAAATGTATGTAGTCCCATTCGCCCGTTTTTGTGCTGTTTAAAAAAATATTTTCGGAGAGTGTGACAACAACAAAAATACAATGAAGTATGATAAATATGTCAGTTTATCATTTGTTTGCGGTTCAGTAACTACCATTGAAGGACTAGTTCGTGTTGAGCGGACTTCAGCCATAATTATTAAGGCAAGCGAGCTCTTTACTCTCTCTTGTTTTAATTTTGGAATGGGGGTGTGAAAACAGTCAATAAACATGATAAATAAGTCATAAATTATTAATATTATATTAAGATTAAGATTAAGAATGTAAACTGTAAGACTACTAAGATAGTAAGAATATACATCACTCTGAAACTGAAAGTACAGTGAGACTTGAAAGGTGAAACTGAAAGACTGAATCCTTTTGATTCTTGATTAATATGTGAATGCCAAACCCTACTTTTCAGTTTCATTTTTCATTCGACATTAAATATTCATTAAACTTGAATTTTTACTTGAGTCTTGACAGAGTCTAAATTATCCATAATTTTAAATTATTTCTATTAATTTTACACCGTGGCAATTTTATTTGAACAAAAAATTCCTGAAATGTTGATAAAAGTACAAGTGAAAAAAGATGAAGTAATTGAATTTGAAAACAAAGGCTCTTAGTTATAAAGTAAATTGAAAAGAGGCCCCCAAAAGGCAAAAACAACAGATTTATCAAACAACGAGTGAATATGTGATGACAATATTGCCCTTGGATCTGGCTATGTATTATCGCCCCTGGCTCTGCTCGACTTAACTACATTATTCTGTTACCCATATTATTTTGTTCCTTTTCAGGTTTGTTGTGGCAGCTCCCTGTATTCCTGAGACAGTTCTGGAAACGTCGGTCCCCCACGCCCACCAACTCACCCAGCTACCCAACCATCTACAATTCTACATAAACAGGCATGTCATGATGATGGCTCACTTCACAGTGCTCCACAGTTGGTGAGGATATATAATTTGTAAACAATATTTATTACAAAATAATTGTTCACTATATTGATCAGGTTTCATATTATATATATTATTAAGTACACTGATGAATGGACATTTGAAATTGGAGTTTAAGCCAATTACAACCAATGGTTACCCCAGCTACCCAATCATCGTAACATGCAGGTCGTGATATTTGCTCACCCTTAGGATAAGTATATATGATTTTTAAGCAATAGTTAATCATGTATGACTTTTTTTTGTGTGTATATGTTTGTGTAGAGAAGGGTTTGAGGGATGCAATGTACAATAAGGCATTGTTAGTTTGTTTCCATTGATAATTTGCTGAATTACATAGTACATTTTACTGAAATGCTAGGCTCAATAAAAAATAATGTATTCTGAAATCTGAATTACATTATGTTAATTATTTCCTCTTTCTATATTAGGATATGAGGATGCAACTTCCTCCCACCTTGGCCTCCAGTTTCGCAGCTCTACCATGTCTACTGCTGGGACAGCTCCTTCCCCCGCCTCGATCTCCAGATGTGCAGCTCTACTGGGACAGCTCCTTCACACCGCCTCCTACACCTCGGCAGAATTTAAATGGTTTGTCGTGTCCAGGTTCGCTGGAGTAAAGAAACGCTCCCCCCCCCCCCTAACTCTACAGAGGGCCAGCGCTTCTGGTGCTCTACGACCACCTACAGAAGCCCCCGAACTTGCACTTGTGTGTGTGCTATATTTTGTTTTTTAAATATTTTATATGATACGATACTTACCATCTACTACGACACACATATGTGATGTAACTTGTAGCTAGATGAAAATGATGATTTGTAGCTCATTTCCCATGTAAAAATCGGCAATTTAACGACAGATCTGACGCGTTAGTGTTTTTTTCCGTACCACGAAACGCGTCAGATCTGCTGTTTAATTGGAATAGGCGGGCGACTTAAATGGAAACCAAAGCGCGATCATCTTTCGATCAAAAGTCGCGCTACGACACGGAAAGAAGTCAGGCTGGTGCCGAAATCACAGATTTTACATGGGAAATGAGCTACAAATCATAATTTTCATCTAGTGGCAAGTTACATCTAACACATATTTGTTTTGGAGTAGATGGTAAGTATTGTATCATATATAATATATTTCAACAAAATATAGTGCACACAAAAGTCCAAGTTTGGGGGCTTCTGTAGGTGAACTTATTCGCCATAAATTTCCAGACATAGACCCAAATAAATGTATTTGTAATGCTTGCTGACAAAAGCATACAAAGTAATTGATAGAATAACATTACACTCCTGAAAAAAAAACACCCCCAAGAGAACTGTGATTGAGAAAACAAAACATGGAATCAATTTTGTTATTTGTTATACATGTTTGTTTTCTTTATGTTATCAATTGGCTTGTGATTTTTATGAAATTAAAAAAAATTATATTCACAACATTTGTACAACCCTGATTTATTTTTTCTGAATACTGATAATAGGATTTATTGTGATTTTGAAGTGATCATCACAATGGCTTTGATGAATCCATGATGGTGGCGATGATGATGCCGATGATGATCGTGATGATGATCGTGACGATGAAGAGGATTTACGGTGGTGATGACAAATGGTGATGATGATGTTGATGATGTTGATAATGTTGATAATAACTGTGATGATGAAGATGTTGTTGACAATGTTGACAATGATCGTGACCATGAAGATGATTTACGGTGGTGATGATAATGGTGATGATGTTGACGGTGATGATAATGTTCATGACGATGATGATGAATCCGAAGCATGATGATGGTAATGAAGATGATGCTAATTTGTAATTATGATGTTGATGGTGATGATGATGCTGATAATTATGATGATCACGATGGTAATGTTGATGGTGTTGACAATGGTGACGATGTCAATAATGATGTCAATGATAAATAAGTCAGCTGTTTATGTCAGTAAAGTTCATTGCTGTTACTATAATCTCCCCCTTTTTTCGCCATACAGTTATCACCATCAACATCATCTCATCATTATATCAATGATGAGATGATGTTGATGGTGATGATAACTTTATTAACATACACAGCTGACGACTTTTGGGGAGTAATTTGACACCCGGTACCAAAAATATGAACAAAATTATATATAAACAAAAAATAATGAGCCTGGTATGGTTTTGTAAGAAAGATCACTAATACACAACTAAGTCTTATATAATTCTTTGAAATAAATGTTATGTAATAGGGTGTCAAATTGCATCACATGCCCACAAAATATAGTTCATAATTTAGGACATGTCATGCCTTTTCAAATACCTCATTTACAACCATATCACCTTCCTATGATTTTATAAAAAAAATATGTAGGTAACTGAAGTACAAATTCCACTCTGTACCTAAAATGCTCAGCATTTTGTGGTACTATACTATACACAGATTTTCAGCAGTTTATGAGTTAATAAATAACTAAATCTACCTTTAGCTACCAATTTAGGCTTAGTCACAGTGTGTAATTATTATCATTATTATTTTCTTCGGGAATTATTTACATAAAAGCAACACAATAAATACAGAATAATAAGTTGAATGCAGGTGCAGGACCACCATAACTTTTATCTGAATGAATCAACCGCATGTATATACGAATAAAATGCATCAAACAAGGTTCGATTCCTGTTTTCCAATCATTCAAATATATACGCCGACACGATCACAAATGAAACCTCAACAAAGTGTATACGTGGGACTAATAGCACATCGACGTGGTGTGCTCTATACATGGGACTAAGCAGACCGTGTGAGCGCGGATGCGTCACTCAGAACGTTGACCAATCAGAGCGCGCAATTTACGATCTGGCGATCTCCGGTAAAATGTTTGTCTTCGTGGATGACATCGAGGCATATTTTGTTGGCTCCTGACCCGATTATCAAATGAATAAAATAAGCAAGTACATAATCTGAAAGAATATTAATTACGCTTTACGATGATTATAAAATCTTTTAGACGCAAAAATTGTAAGATGTATAGTTTGGTCTCTGAATTTTCTCAAACTGTCAAGGAAAAGTCATCATTTTTGAGCCTGTATTTGCCCAATATTTTAATGTAAAATGAAAAAATAAATGGCATTGACGGAAAATTGATAGTTTCCTCTCAAATATGATACCAAATTTGTAATGTTTAAATGGATTTTAGCCACTGTAATGATAAAAAGAAAACCCCTCTGCACAGCTTATCATATTACACGCCGCGCACTTCATATGAATACGACTTGAATGATTAGAGCGTGCACGGTTTGAGTCGCGAATTGACTGAAAAAGTATGCTGTGATTACGCCGGTAAATACGGTACCTAGACAAAGTCAAATAACATATTACAGATGTTAACTTTGTTGTCCGGAACATCATGGAATGTAACCTCGAGATTTTAAATGCTATTCCGTGAAGTCCCTCAATAACATTTCAATCCCTCAGAGAGGGAAATTTTGTGATGTTCCCTCCACCACCAATTAACATCTGTATAACATAAGGTGCTATTTAAATCAAACCTATGATAATTATTATCTTTCTATTTCTGTTCTCTATTTCTCAGGTTACTGCGTGAGACAGAAGAAGGTAGTCAACATTCCATCGAGCTCCACCGAGCACATCTCGGGCATCGCGGTCTTCGACAACGAAGGGATCAACCTGCTCGCGTGCCTCCTGACAGTACTAACCGTGCCGCACCTCTGCTTCCGTTACTGGCCCATGCTGAGTTAAGATCCTGACCTAGGGGGGTGTCGCATAAAGAGTTTGATCTCAACTCAGAAAACACGCGCACTTGAACCAATCAGAATTACGCATTTAGGCGCATTTTCGGACTTGCAATTAATCGCAACTCTTCATGCAACGCCCCCTGGGGGTGTTTCACTAAATGTGATTGGATATAGCGAAACCCTGGCTGCATTTGTCGGCAAACATCAAAAATGTAGATTTTCAAGCCTTGGGGATAGGCCTCATCACAAGCTCTCATTTGATGCCTTCTTCAAAAACATTGTACACTATTTGGGAAAAGATATGATTGCTTAAATGTTATTTACACAAGTCTTACACATATTTTATGTGAACTTATAATGCTAATTTTTTTTCTTCTTCAAAACATGAATTACCGACAAGTGTAGGGTTTTGCTATATCAGGTCACAAATGCTAACATTTATTTTTAGCATCGCATCTATTCAATATGACGATTATCACTAAAATTGATGCTAAAATGGATTTTAGTGTTGGTGAAACACCCGGTCGTTTTCTAAAGAAAAAACAAAATATATATATATATTTAAAAGAAAAATATATGGTTTTCTTTGTTTGATGTTCTGTGCTGATAACTTTGCGTGCATGAGTTAGAATTGCTAAAGCATCACTATTATTTTTTCAAAAAGAATCCATTTTCCAAATTACCTTTCTAACAGGAAATGTATCTATAGTTAAATCTTTATATGATTGTTTGCTTGTGAGTAAAATTGGCCTTGTTTTTTTAACATGTACATTTAATAAAAATGCATCTGTAGACGTGTGGCCAAGGGCTACGGAGTTGGAGAAATGTGCCACTTAATATGATGAATTGGAACGGTAAAGACTCACACTTAAACTTGTTAACATACATGTGTAATTCATATTTGTGCTCCAATTGGATTTGCTGCAAAACAGTAAGACGTTGTTTTATTTTTGTTAACAATTATAGCAATTGTTATGATTTGTATGGACCGTGTACAGGGTATCGTTGGTTATGTTTTTAGTATGAATTTTTTCTAATGTTCGATTTAATGTCATTTTAAAGTGCTACAACTTACATTTTGGTACAAGTATTTATGTTTTTGCTGTCAATGTTTTATTCACAGTCTAACCATGCATAAGCCAAATCCATCGGGACTGTGGAAAATACTTTCAACTTGAGCAAATTGTAAGCAATTTTAGAAACCAAACCCAGCCAAATCAATATTAAAAAAGTGAACAAGAATAGACTTAGCAAATGGGACACTCGTATGGGTTGAAAGCCTTCAGTGTTGTATCCGAGTCCACCCAATCCAAGTCCGAGTCCGAGGCAATTGATCTATCACTCAATCAAGTGATTAAAAGTAATCACTTCATACAGACAAACATGCAGTCTAACATTGACCGGCCTCGAGCTGGACTCGGCCCGAGTCATCGAGTCCTAGGCCAAGTCCGAGGCCGGCAAGGCCGGCCTCATGTCATCCAACACTGAAAGCCTTTGTATGAAGGACCTTCCTAATGCCCATAATAAGCTTGGAAGGGATGCTCCCAGGGAAGTGGAGATGGTGCACATGACACAGTATATGTGACCGGCTATATCAAAACCCTGCACTTGTCTGTAAAAATCAAAATGTAGATTGTCATACCATTAGAAAGGTCTCATCACAAGCTTTTATTTGATGCTTTGTTCTAACTAATTGGTCAATAATTGTCGAAGATATGATTGTTTAAATTTTTACAATCATACATGTAGGTCTTTTACACACATTGTGTGAACTTAAAATGCCCATTTCTTCAAAACATGAATTACCGACAAGTGCCGGGTTTTGCTATAGCCGGTCACATATTATCTGACATTGTATCATGTATGACTGGGTATTAATTGTGTAAAGCAGTTACAGATGATACCTTTTCATATAAAGCACTTTATAAATTGAAACCTAACAGTTGTGAATTATTCACTGTATGCAAATTTCACTCAGGCAAGGTTGGCTGTATTCATTTATAAATAAGTTTTGTATCATATGCAAGAAATTACAGTATCAGAACAGGAAAAAGAAAGAAATTCAGCATTAGTTTGGGTTTGAATTCATCGCAGGTGCTGAAATTCATTTGATAAATTACATTTTTATTGAAAATTGTGCCAAAATTTGTCACGTTAAAATAACTTCCAACTCAATCTCCAAGTTCAGCATTAGTTTTGATTTGAATTCATCGCAGGTGCTCAATTTTGCCTTATGACTTAAGTTTTTCTTTAATTGTGCCAAAATTTGTCATGGTAAATTAACTTCCAATTTAATTTCCAATTTCAGCATTACGGTAGTTTTTTATTTTAATTAATTGCAGGTGCTCAATTTTGTCTCATGAATAACATTTGTTCTAAGAACGTATGCCAAAATTTATCTCATTAAATTAACTTTGAAAAGCTTGTAGTATGTAATGAATGTTTATAGGACCACCCATATAGTGCTCAACTTGTGCATCATATTCAGGTATTAACAGTTTCTGAGCATGTAATACTGTTATCAGATTTGTTTAAATTTTTTATTTTTTATTTATTTTTTTTTTTGGGGGGGGGGGGGGGGATTAGGTGCCAAAGTTTGTCGGGGCTTGTATTATGTAATGAATGTTAGAAAAATCCATATAGTCATAAACTTGTGCATCATATTCAGGAATTGATGATATCAGAGCAGGATATAGCATTCTTAGAATTATTTTGGATTATAATTTATCAGAGGGGCTCAATTTTGCCACAAGAATGTACAATTGTTACTAGAAGGGGGTTGATTGTGCATAATTTGTGTTCATGTTTGTACATTATGGTTGGAATTCTCAAAAGGAGGTCTTTTTCTTCTTCTTCGTAGCGTACTGCCTCCTTCAGTTCTGTTCAGATTCTTGCAGTATTTTGCTTGTGATGTTCGGGGTTACTAACCAACCAGGTTAACACCCTACTCTTTTCTAAAAATAGACTCTGTTCTTTATTTGCGTGCATGAGATGCGACTGTCTCATACATGGGACCTCCATTTATCATCATCCTCCTCCTCCATAAACTATGGTTTAAAACTATGAAGTACTGCTTGGAGACAATAAAAAGTTGATATCACATTTGCTAATTTCCAATGATACGGCCGTTGGTGCTTGCTAACAGCAGCACCGAATAAATTTCACCGTCAGTCTTACAGGGTAGAAAATATACGGGGGCTGAGGGCGATTTTGCCCCCTAATTTTCAAAATAGGCCCCTAAATTCAGTAGGTAGCCCTTACAATTACCATAGGGTATTATGTGAAATATTTTGAGATATCCATCAGATTGAAAAAGTAGCCCCCTAAAAATAAAAAATAAATTCCTGCAGACCTTTAATTGGTGTCTTCAGCTAATGTGTAGCTTCAGCATTGGTAGAACAGTTTTAACAAAATGTGCATTCCTTCTGCATCAGTTTACAAATGGCGCTCCATAGTTTTAAACCGTAGTTTAGACCATGGTTTTAATATATAAACCTCCTTTGTGAATACCATCCTGTGTGTGTGCATGTCCTGTTTTTATTTTTCTTTCCATTAATTCATTGCTTTAGTAATTTTACTTTCTCTTTCTCTTTAAAATGTTGATGTTTTCTCAATTCTCTTTTGTTCTCCATTTTCAAGTACAGTCAACCTGTCTTAGTGACCACCCTGTCTATCACAGTCACTTGTCTATAGTGACCACCCTGTCTATCGCAGTCAACCTGTCTTATAGTGACCACCCTGTCTATCGCAGTCACCTGTCTATAGTGACCACCCTGTCTATCACAGTCAACCTGTCTATAGTGACCACCCTGTCTATCACAGTCACCTGTCTATAGTGACCACCCTGTCTATCGCAGTCACCTGTCTATAGTGACCACCCTGTCTATCACAGTCACCTGTCTATAGTGACCACCCTGTCTATCACAGTCACCTGTCTATAGTGACCACCCTGTCTATCACAGTCAACCTGTCTATAGTGACCACCCTGTCTATCACAGTCACCTGTCTATAGTGACCACCCTGTCTATCACAGTCACCTGTCTATAGTGACCACCCTGTCTATCACAGTCACCTGTCTATAGTGACCACCCTGTCTATCACAGTCACCTGTCTATAGTGACCACCCTGTCTATCACAGTCACCTGTCTATAGTGACCACCCTGTCTATCACAGTCACCTGTCTATAGTGACCACCCTGTCTATCACAGTCACCTGTCTATAGTGACCACCCTGTCTATCACAGTCACCTGTCTATAGTGACCACCCTGTCTATCACAGTCACCTGTCTATAGTGACCACCCTGTCTATCAGTCACCTGTCTATAGTGACCACCCTGTCTATCGCAGTCACCTGTCTATAGTGACCACCCTGTCTATCACAGTCACCTGTCTATAGTGACCACCCTGTCTATCGCAGTCACCTGTCTATAGTGACCACCCTGTCTATCACAGTCACCTGTCTATAGTGACCACCCTGTCTATCACAGTCACCTGTCTATAGTGACCACCCTGTCTATCACAGTCACCTGTCTATAGTGACCACCCTGTCTATCACAGTCACCTGTCTATAGTGACCACCCTGTCTATCACAGTCACCTGTCTATAGTGACCACCCTGTCTATCACAGTCACCTGTCTATAGTGACCACCCTGTCTATCGCAGTCACCTGTCTATAGTGACCACCCTGTCTATCGCAGTCACCTGTCTATAGTGACCACCCTGTCTATCACAGTCAACCTGTCTTATAGTGACCACCCTGTCTATCGCAGTCACCTGCGTATAGCGGTCACCCAAAGTGATCCCCTGTTATGGAACCTGTCTATAGAGGTCCCCTGTCTACAGTGGCCACTTCTCGTGTTTCCCTTAGGTGGTCACTATGCACAGGTTTGACTGTACAGTGTTGTGGATTCTGTCTATAGAGCTCATCTGTCTACCAAGATTAAGATACCCGTTGACTTTCAAGATATTTCTACAAACTCTTTCCTAATATTTATATAAATCTTTCATTTCTGAGCATTTTAATGTGAATGAAAAAGAGTGTGATCTTAAGCTGTACTTTTGCCTTTCAAATTATTTCTACCAATTATTCCTGATATTTTTCATTTCACTTTTGTGCAATTTAATTCCAATTTTAATGTACATCTATCTTGTGTGATTTGCTTTTTGGTTCTGTATACATATTTGTTGCGTTCTACTTCTTTTTACTTAAAATGATTTAAGCGAAACAAAAATGTCTCCAACCCACTACCCAAAGCCAGATTAAAGGGACAAGATGTTTAGAACCATTACTATGTTATGGGAAAAGAATTTGACATCAACATGTTGGTACTCTCTTTTCAGAGTAACAACAACTTTTTGTCAGCTTTTATAAACTTTTACTCAGCATTTGTCATTGCTTTTAAAAATTATTTTAGCTATGCTCGCTGTTTTTAAAGATATGCATGCAGTGCTCAAAATCAGCACTGGCTCGCTGGCGCCGGGGGCAAATAACTTTTAATGTTTCTCTATGTTTAGGGCCACCAGGTTTAGATTTCGGGCCACTAGAATGTAAAAAATCTTGTTTTTACTTGCCCGTCTGGGCCACAAGGCAAAAAAAAAAAAAAAAAAAAAAAAGCATTCCTTGCATTGCTATATGAATGTTGTGCTATACATGTTACATATAATACCTGTGCTGCTACGCTATGTTATTTTTCTACTCGGCTTCATCTTTTTCTATGAGTAAACATGTACATGTTTTTTTCTCTATTTAAATTTTGTCTGTAAACACCTTGATCCGCAGCCTATGAGAACTACACATTAGGGGCTTTTTTGATTTGTACGTTCACTCGTGGGCCGGTACGTGCATGATGTCGAAATTAGGCCATGCCCCGCCACATACACCCATTGTTCGGTCAGCCGTCTCAATTGAGTACCAGTGGCAAATCGGTCAAATCCGCGTTGGTACTTGTCCGAGACGGTTGACCGAACAATGTGGGGGCGAGGCTTTCTCATGATGTGACCACATACCAGGGCCCCCATTTCATGAAAGGGTCTTAGCTAAGACAGTCGTCTTGTCTTATCTGGCGCGGAGCTAGAAACTTCGAAACAAAGCTTTTGAATTTCCAACGGCTATCTACTCTCTGTGCGGAACGCACCGTAGCTCCGCGCGTGCCAGATATGATAAGACAACGATCTTAGCTAATTAGACCCTTTCATGTAGCCCAGGTCACTAGTGAATATGCAATTGAAAAGTCCCTAATAATATCTTCAGCACTTTTGTCTGCTCTTCAGAACTATAATATGGATCTTTCTTGTAGATTGTAGATTGTGTACATAGCTATAAATAATAGTTTGGTTATTCAAGATAATCATGTTGAGATGATTGTATTGATAATTATAAATAAACAAAACGTTGAGATAATTATGTAAGTCTTTGTACTTATAAAGAGAATACTTATTCCTGTTATATATAAATGTATAGTATGTTAGTGCTCTTTTGCCAAATGCATTTAGACCTACTTATTTTCTTGTTATCTTCGTTTTCCAAAGGAGTTTTAATTGCCAGCATAGCTGGTCACAAGTTATGTTGATTGTAGAAGCATTGAAGGAGCATTAAAGGGGCAGGAAATGCTGATATTTTTGCTTGCTGTAAATAAAATGACAAGTGCAGAATTCCTGTCACTTCTAGTCGTATATTTCCTTTTGGGTTTCACTAATAATGGAAATAATCAATGTTTAGAAACTACCATCAACTGTTTTGACTGAGCACTGGAGGCTGCCATGTTTTCCAACTGCACCATATGAAACATCATCTGAGCGCAGCTGAGCGTGCACTAACAAAAGCGGGTTCTGTTACCGCTGTTGTTGAATCTGTTGCTAATGTCAGTGGCTACGTAACTCGCTTTTGGTCGGGTGTTAATTAGCCTTCAGCGCCCGTTGGGCAGCTTGGGCTAGTATGCTCCCCTGGGAGTTGAGATGGTGCACAAGATAATTGTGCGGGTTTGAACTGTACCTGATGACCAAGGGTAATAATGCGCCTCTGAATAGGCAACTAGATAGATGGCGCTCTATAAAAGCTATATATTATTACGTAACTCGCTTTTGTTAGTTCACGCTCAGATGCGCTCAGATGACGTTTCATATACAGTTGGAAAACATGGCAGCCTCCAGTGCTCAGTCAAAACAGTTGATAGTGGTTTAAAAAACATTGATTATTTTCATCATGAGCGATACCCAAGAGGAAATACGACTAGAAGTGACAGGAATTCTGCACTTATCAGTATCAGCAAGCGAACATTCAAGCGTTTCCTTCCCCTTTAACTGCACAGGTTCTTACTTGGTTGTCGGAGGACACAAAATTGCAAATGTGAGTAGTCATACCTGTATGTCTAATAGTTTGGCAGAAAATTATTAAGATGTGAATAAAGCTAAGATTTATATGAGAGCCTTACATGTAATGCTCTCTTGAATGACATGTTCCATAACTGCTGAAAATTTGTCTTGATGTATAATAACTGTCCTGATATTATGAGCCATGTTAAAAATATGTCTACCGCCATCTATAGGTAAGATTTAGACAAGCTGCACTCAATCTGTGACTAGATGTTTCTATACTAAGTAGTTCAGTAAACATGAATATAGTGCATTATTTGTACAAATATCATAGCTGGGCCTATTGCGGAAAGAGTTGCGATCGATTGTAAAGTTGCAATTAATTGCAAGACGGATCATGCGACTAAATGCACCAATTGGATTGGTTCAAATGTGCATATTTTCTGACTAGCAATTAACTGCAACTTTACATAATATACTGTACATGTACAATTATTTGCATCTCTTTCTGCAATGGGGTCTTGGAATTATTATGTATGTTTCTTCCATAGTTTGTTTAAAGGATTATGATTACTGTGTATTGGACATTAACAATTTTGTAAACATATATGTACATCATAATTTTGTTACGCAATGATTTCATTTGATCGTTCCTTTCAAAGAATCATTTTTTATACAATGGTACTACATTTTGCTTGAAGTGAAATCACAATTCCTAATGCCATACACACACAGTGTGATATACATGTTACGTGTACGGCACTATATATATATATATATTATATAAAATTATTAAACTTGACACACCAGAAAAAAAAACACTAAAACTTATACTGTTCTTTCTTGTATATGCTTTTTGTACCTAGCAATTGTGTGAACATATTTTCTGTTGAGAAAGAGAAGGGTGTTAAAGGGACTTCGTAACATTGTCCAAATCCTCAAAATAAAATTTTAATTCTAGTGGTTCCCTTATACCTTGTTGTATTCGTATTAACAATAAAATCACGGGACAGGTTTCGGTTTTTCAAATTTCCCTTTCGTTACAAAGATATGTACGATCGAAGTATTCTGATAAGAAAAACTCCGGGCAAGTTTTTCTTCTGTGTACAAAGTGAGTGCAGTGAGTTATTGAATATCACTTTGCATTTTCGCTCATTACTTGGCCATGCAATGTCCATTTGACTTGAAATTTTCACACAATACCCTGTGGACATATGAGATAACAATAATATACATTGCATCAACCATTCATCACTTTTTGCACATGTCAACAAAGTTACTAGATCCATTTAAAGGGATGTAGTAACATTGACCAAATCCACAAATCTTACTTGGAACTCTAGTCATGCTCTCATTCATACCTTGTTGTTTTCATACAACCAATAGGTTTCGGTCTTCCAAATTTCACATCCGTTAAAAAGATAGCTACGATTGAAGTGTTTAGATTTATAATTATCTAGTGGATAATTCAAACTGCGTAAAAAGTTAATGCAATGAATAAGCGAATACCACTTTGCATTTTTGCTCATTACGTAGTCATATGACGTTCATTTACCAAGAAATTGTTACGCATCACTAATTTATACATATCAGATCACAGAAATACACATTGTATCACCCATTTGCCAGTTACGATTGAAGTGTTTAGATTTATAATTATCTAGTGGATAATTCAAACTGCGTAAAAAGTTAATGCAATGAGTAAGCGAATACCACTTTGCATTTTTGCTCATTACGTAGTCATATGACGTTCATTTACCAAGAAATTGTTACGCATCACTAATTTATACATATCAGATCACAGAAATACACATTGTATCACCCATTTGCCAGTTTGTGCACATGTCAACAAAGTTACTAGATCCCTTTAATATGGTGGTGGTGCAGGTGGGGTGTGGGGGGGGGGGGGGGGGCATACAATTGCCTCTCACCGAGGGACCCCTTTATTTGAAGACCCTGAAAATGTGGTAGACTTCAACCATCTCTCTCTGGTTGATATATATTACTCAAATCTTACTTTCACAATCAGTCAGTTTCCTTTACCTCAACCGCTTACACACACACACACACACACACACACACACACACACACACACACACACACACACACACACACACACACACGCACACACACACACACACACACACACACGCATACAGACATACAGACCAATACACACACAAACACCCACACGCACGCACAAACACACACACACACACACACACACACACGCACACACACACACACACACACGCGCGCACATACATGTACACACACAACCCTACAGCTTAAAACATATTTGTTCACTTCTCTCTTATCTTTAACAAACAAACAACAGTACAAGTAAAAACCATTTGAACAAAAAAAACAACAGACTAAGCAAGAATATTGTGTGTTTGTCATACATTAAACAACAATCATGACATTCGGCTAGTTTTATTTCCACAAATTTTTGTATAGTATTTCAATATGACTGTAAAGAGTACATACATACGCATTTCATTCAAGGCATAATATAAAGAGAGGAACTATATATTATATATATATCAGATCTAATGATACCAATTTAATAGTAGTCAATGTATATATTTGGTACACCAAGTTGATAATGACCGTAATAATTTGTCTCGATATAGAATATCATGAACAAGAATAATAATTATACTTTCTATAATGATATGAAATATATATATAATAATGTATGAATATAATTACTATTCAAATCTGTTCACATACTACTGAACGTACATGGAGTAGTATTGAATACTGAAACGGAGTTTTGAGGGATGAAGAGGTGGGAGAGGGGGGGGGGGGGGGGGTGGGGGTGTATAGACATCACACCACAGAAGGCGTTATACCCTAGTCACACCGCCGAGACCGAAGCCGAAACCGACAAACTCGGGGTGATGTCGATTTGGTGTCGGTCGAATGTAGTATGTTTGGTCAAGCGTCGGTTTGTATTCCGCGCCCGAATTCCATGTACATTCGGCATTGAGACACACAACCAGACCGAATCCAAACCGACAATATTATATCGAACCCAAACCGAACAAGTCGTGGTCGTTCGGGATGTGTCGATTTGGTGTCGGCCGCATGTGGTATAATATTTTTGGTCGTATTTGGTCGGTCTGTACTCCGCGACCGAAAACAGTGTGCATTCGGCGTTGAAACACACAACCAGACCGAATGCAAACCGACACCAGACATGCCAAATCGAACCCAAACCGACACCAGTTCGACTAAATCGGAGTGGTGTCAGTGACATTCGCTGTCGGTTTCAGTTCGGTCTGTTAGAACAAAACATCTTCGGAATCCCGGTTCGGAATGTACAATAACTCTGAATCGAAAAAAAAAAAACAACAACAATTTAAAGACTTAAATATGAGGACAGGGAATATGGGATGGCGGAGGCTGTGTAAAAATAGTATTATAGATGGAATGACAAGTCATAAACTGTGGCGATGAGTGGGGGGGCATGAGGATTATTCAGCGGGAGGGGTACGTGGGGCCCATGCCCCCCCCCCCCCCCCCCCCCTCCCGTAGCTACGCTAGTCAGTGGTTAGTGTCACGACCATAGAAGGACAACGATGCACAATGTGAAAAATCTCGTCGAGCATCTTTCGCATGCTAAAACAAGACCTCTGCTCGCAGGGAAGTTTTATAACATGCATCTCTATGGGCTCAATATGATCACCCGGCATCTATGACGTCATTCATGGAATAGCATTTACTATTCCATGAATGACGTCACGCATAGCACATTTTTCTCCATGGGCATTACTATGTTTGGTCACATGACGCTATGTAGACCAATCACTGAACAGGATTTCATTCATGTAGGATATAATAACCATTATACCATGAAGATAACATGCATACCTACTCAAATATCGTCAGAATCATGGAAACATCAACGAATTTCTGGAACGATACAATTATTTTGTACGCGTAACTTATGAGGACAATGAATTTGGGATGGGAGTGGCTGTGTATAGCCGATGGAATGGAAAGTCATATCAACCATAACCATTATACAGATCGTATTATGCAAACTCAAAGTTTGTCAGAATCATTAGCATAGCAACACGTTTCTGGAACACAATTATTTATGTGTCATAATAAACAACACAACCATATTCAGAAAAATCATGGAAAACTCGAAGTAGTCAACACAATCTGATCAAACCTTTTATCATTTGTTATTCTTATGTATGAAACACTGATACAGATAAACTTCCATGATCATATCAATTTAAATATGAATGTTGCCTTGGTTGGTGTATAACGTATCCTTGTCAATAGGCAGTTAGGTAAAATGAGGGTTACTTATATAATTATGAATGATGACATCATTATATTACACGTGTGATTTTTGTAAGAAATAAACTGACGTAATACCAAACCATGCAAGAAATGTGCTAAACATTTGGCAAGAGAAGTATTTGTGTGTGAACGAAACAAAGTAAAAGTGCATACCTATACCGATTCATCAAAACAACGACATCGAAAAATACATGCCATGACAGAGACAAAATTATCAAAATTATATTATAGTAATGATAAAATAATGTAACATTTTACATAGGAAAATTATAATCAATATTCAGTGTAAATACATCGATATACGATGGCAAAAAGTAAAGAAACAAAGAGAAAAAAGTATGACACATGTCGTGGGCACATATCGAAACTCAGTCATAATTTAAAGTGGCTGGGTCGGCAAATTCGGGAATGCGAGTGCACTGTGCAGCGCCATGTTTTCAGAACCGGGTGGAATCGTGCGTGCGCGCGACACTCGCGCCACTCTCTAGCGTATGTATAAGCCTTAGCTAGAACGCACGCGGCGTGCGTAAAAAAAACATGGCTCCTCCCTGTGACCACTTTGAATATATTGTTTTTCTGTGCTTTGAACTTTAAATAACGCCCTCTCGTGAAACAACGACACAGTGCTTTAAATACACATAGACTCCACACCAGGTGGAAATATTGAATAACGCAAAACGTATTTCGAGCACTTACACTTTGCAAAAAACAACGAAATATTTGGTGAATTAGTAATGATAACAAGATGAATACCTACATAATATTACATTTAACATAAAATAGAATATCAAATGAAATATGAAACATTAATGAAACAAATAAATAAATACACTTTGAATACAATATGCAAAACGTAAATGTCCCTTTTTCGAAATGTTGATATCATTGCCTAACTATATGTCCCTTTCAAAAATTAATATATATGTCTTGAAAAATTAAACTCCTTGCAATAACTTTGCAATAACTTTGCAATAACTTTCTGAAATTATCATCTTCTTATTTTTTCTTCCGTTCCATGCAGCTCAACATATAGTCCGAAAAATCAGCTAATGTTTCGAGGGTTCGTTGACGATTTTTTCTTTCTCACCCGATGGGGGTGGAGAGTATGACGTCATAATGACCCCCCCCCCCCCCCCCCCCCAATAACGAGGTGGATTTTTATGTCTACTGAACATATTGCTTGCGAGGAATACATAATTATAATCAATCCCGAAGAGAAATAACGATTATGGAAAGAAATACTATAATTTTGTGTACATGATTGCAAATTTGTGAGTAAAAAATCAAAATCAAATTTTGATATCGCAATAGGGAAAACAATCATCTTAAAAGTTTGATTTGATAATGTTAATATCCTATTCATTCTCGTCGTTTTTTCCCGCCTTTCTTTCTCACAAAGTTTTTGATTAATAACGATTACAGATATCAGAATTTTAACGCAAATAATGCATTTACTATCACATTTATTTGTATATTTTCCTATAACAGTTGAAATATACATCAACACAAGCTAAATTTAATGCGCAATTATGTAAACAACGAAACAAATTGATAATTTAAATTAACAAAATTAATAATTACAATCAATTGTAGAATGTTTTATTACACGATGAACCGATTGGAATTTAACAACAATTCTCATACTTTCTTTTTATACCAAGCCGTTAACATCCATGTTATATTTTGAAATCTGCTTACTAAACAGGAACAAAATACATATAAGGTTATTAAATTACATTGTTTCAACCAAGACATACATGTATTAACCCAAAATACAATTTTTGCACAATTTATTAAATAGATTATTTATGAATAAATTAATTCTGGTATATTTTTAATGTTTAGTTTCCTTTGATCTCGTCTTAAACAAATGACATTACTTAGTGCAATTCCATTAATTATTACCTCGTAAAAAAAATGAAATTAGTCTAGAATATGAATAGTTTACTTTGTATGAATTGATTCTTTTACTTTGTGCATAATCGTAAAAGTTTGCATTTAATAACCGTATTCTTTCTCTATGTTTATATTTCTTTCCAAGATTATATATATAATATCTCAGTGATAATGATGAACCTCTTGATAGTACTATTCATAATTCATAATCCGCCTGCTGTAATATCGATCTTTTACTTACAATATATGCAATATATATACCCAAATATACAAAGTTACAGCAATTTGTATTTCATAACATTCCATCAACATACCTACTACTCAGCGCTCACAAACATGCAAGGCAACTCTATTAATCAGAATTATAACCGTCTCTAAATTGACATCTCTTTGATAAATGTGAGATTCTCCTACCGTCTCATATCGCTGGTGTATGAAATAAAACATCATAATTACCAAAGAAGGACCCAAAACAGACTGCTCTTTTGGTCTATCATATACATATATACCGTCTATTGTCTATTGTAATAGTATTGCATGTAATTTTTTTTTTTATCATACTATAATACTATTTTGTTTTAACTTCGCATTCTATCAAAATATGAAAGCTTGTTGAATCTGCATGTAGCTATTATCACACTAACCCATCGGCATCTAGTTTATGCAATTCTTATCTAGTTTTTACATATGCAATATAGGTCTATCAATATTTTTCACAAATCAGTACCACTTTTTAAAATCATTTTTTTTACAATCATTCGCATTCCAACATTATCATATAAGCTTTACATATAGTTTGATATTTAATTAATAATTGTTTTCTCTAGAGTATTCAAGACGTACTATAAAACAAGTATAGTATTAAGATATCAAAAATATTAAAGTCAGGCTCCATATTATATCTCTGATTGGTATTTCCATAGAGTAACTATTATAATATAAAGACATTTCATTACAGATCTATATAATTTGATTACGTAATACTTTCATATATTACATTTAGTACTTCTATTTCATGATAACATTTAACTATCGCCTTTTGCTCATATTATATATCATATACATTTTATTTTTGCCACTAGAACATTATCGAAATAGAAATGATGAATACAATTAATGAAACAAAAAGGTTTGGTCACCCACATTTCTAAAACTAGGTTTGTTTGTTTTATTTTATGCTTTTAATATAAAGGAAATAACATCAACAAGTCAAAACAAAAGTGAATGTTCGTTTTCAATATAATTATGAAATTTTCTTCTTGAAATAAATTAACCTGAAATACATTTGGCAATATTACAACATAATTATTTTGTCACCAATTCTAACGATGTATTTTTTAAAACTTAAACATTATGTAAATAAATGCATTGAAATAACGTACACATTAAACAGATGTGTATGTTATTTAGATATTGATTAGTAACGTGTAACATTGTGTCCAATAACTAACTAAATAAATACATTAGTTAATAACTTATTTCTGCACGTATGTAATTATTATTATATTAATTCATTCATTAACTTATTTATTAACTTGTTCATTCATTTATTTATTCATACAATAAATAGTAAAATCTTATCTTACAACCGATTGCACTCAATATCTCAGTTCGCTCATTTGAGTAATTTATCTTTTTTTCTTTCAAAGGTACTGCTCTTAATCCTTTTTGTTATCATAAATACTAAATAAAACATGATTTGGTTGGGCATTGAATGCATTGTACCAGTTTAACACGAAATGGGGTGAGGAGGGGGGGGGGGGGGGGGGGGGGGTGTCAACTAATACGGGTATAATAAGGCCTTGTGGATAATAAGCATAACATAATTGTCTATGCCCAAAACGAAACGGTGTTATGCTAACAAAAAATAACTTGTCATTTACCCCATACCCCGTCCCCACCGCGCTACACCACAAAGGAGGGGGGGGGGGGGGGGGGGGGGGGGGTAACTTGTGAACGTTGTAGCCTGCATATTTACAATAACATAATACAAACATATATTATAACTAACGCAATGATGTGAACAAAACGAAAGATGGGTCACAGATAGGCAACGGATAGGCAAAATGGAAAGTAGCTTTTAAAAAAAAGAGGTTGAAGATTTTTGTTTGGCACAATAGAACCGAATGCAATAATGTTTGCTTTACCTTTGTGAAGTGCAAAACATTGAAAGTGGAATGTGATGATTACGGTCATGCTTTTTTACTTCTCATGCACCAATAAATCAATGTAGACAGCATTCATAAAGGTTGGACATTTGTTAAATGAGATTTATAGAAAGAACATAAAACACAAGATAGGGAGCGTATAATTTGTTGTTTGATAAGGGAACTTTTTGTGTGTGTGATGTAACCTAGGTAGAAATATTATTCCATCTACATAAAATTAGGACATGCAGATTTCAAGACTTTTTAGAGCTGAAATTGTTGTTGTACCTTATACTGTAAGTGTCACGTATATATCCAGTAAAACTGCCACGATTATAGCCACTTCCATTGATAATTAAAACAAAAACATTACGTGGCTCTTTCGGCAATTAGGGCCGTGTGACGTGGCATAATGGAACCATGGTATATATTATAGGGAAAGGGGTTAGCCCCCTAATTTGGAGGGGCCAGGTCGCCGTTGACAGCTCATGTTAGAGAGGGGCCTTATACGTCAGTAACATCACGCTCAAGTCTGTAACAAATTCTCATCACGCAGGTTAACCGTTAACAACTCTCGAGTACCTATACCATTGGCACGGTTGTGCGTGTTGAAACTCTATGGACAAGTCAATGAGTAGCATAAAAGGGTTAAAGGGGAATTGAAAGTGCGCCTTAATTTGCACACCGCGTCGCCTCGCTTCATGCAAACAAAAATAAAAGAAAAAAAAAGTAGCTAGCGCCCGTTAGCTTGGTTAGTCACCGGGGAAGGGACTTCCTTTTTAAATTTAGCCGAGGGGAGGTTTAACCCTTATAATCCTTGTAAAATTATTATAATGCTGCATATAGAATCATTTTATTACACCCAGGCCCCGTTCCAGAAAGGGTTGCAATTAATTGCAAGTTAGAAAGTATGCGAATTTGAACTAATCGTATTTGCGTATTCAGTCACATGATCTGACTTGCAATTAATTGCAACGTAACAATCGATTGTAACTCTTTCTACAACGGGGCCCCAAGTCTCCGATATGTTATGGGTTAAGAAGCTATACCTCCTTTTCTTTCGCGCGTTTTCTTGACTCGTGATAAATTATTTGTAGTTCTATACAGGAAAGTGGGGGAGGGGAAGGGGATCAATAAATATTTGTGACTTTTGTCAAAACATTAATTTTCACACGACTTCTGATCCGCAGCGAATTTACGACCCGATGACAATTTAATTGCATTTGTTTGTTTGTTGTTTCTCCTCGCTTTATCTTGACCAATGGAAAATAAAAAGTAATTCGAAAGTACAAAAGGAAGGAGGGGGAGGTATGGGTATCGGTCAATATTTGTGACTTTTGTCAAAACATGAATTTCTACGCCTTCTGATCCGATGTGTTTTTCCGACTTGATGACAATTTTAATATTTGTGTGTTGTTTCTCCTCGCTTTATCTTGGCAAAAGAGAAATGAAAGTCATTTTTAATAAAGTTTTAGGGAAAGGTAGAAGGGGGAGGGGAGTGGATAAATCCAAATTTGTCTTTTGTCAAAACATTAATTTTCACGCCTTCTGATCCGCTGTGCGTTTAGGACTAGGTGACAATTTAGTTGCATTTTTTTTTTTTTTTTTGTCTTATTTGTTCTTGACCAATGGAGAATCAAAATTCATTCGAAAATAGAAAAAGGAAGGAGGAGGGGGGGGGGGTCAATCATAATTATTTAGTGATTTTTTTAAAAATCATTAATTTATCCGCCTTCTGATTCGCAGTCATTCGAAAGTAGAAAAGGAGGGGGGTGGGGGGGGGGGGTGGGGAGCGGTATGGGGATAAGGCAAAATAATTCTATGCAATTTTGTAAAAGCATTCATTTCCACGCCTTCCCAACCGCAATAAGTTCATGACTCGATGAAATTTAAGGAAACAAAACGTTCGATGAATTTCAGTTATTTCATATTGTTCTATTTAGATGAAATTTAAGGAAATAAAACGTTCGATGAACTTCAGTCATTTTTTCTTGTTCCATATTGACTCATGTGACTGAAAGAAGTGAAAGTCATTTGAAGGTAGGAAGGAAGAGGGGGAGGAGGAGAGGGAATGAACATTTGTGATTTGGCAAAATTATTTATTTCCACTATTTCCGAAACGCATATGGTTTATGTAAACTAAATGTATAGCCCCAAGAAAATAAATCAGAATTTCAACCGCAAAAGTTATTTTTATTTGTGCTCTATTTAACGGGATATTTAGATAGATAATCAGATGTAGATATATAGATGATTGATGAAAATTGTATGCGTTATAGTCAAGGAATTAGTAATTCTTAATTTCAGGGAATCATTTTTAGAAGTGGAAAGACTTAAACAGAAACTCTATTGTGACATAACATAATACTCTGCATGCATCTAACACAAACAAACATACAAAAAACTAACACAAAGGCATACACACAAACTAATATATATACCTACACAAACAAAACTATTAAACACAAATACATACACACACAAACTAACACCATTCTCTCTATTCAGATGAACATTTGCATTGGGCCTTCACAAATATTGATAATATGATCCGTAAAGTCTTGAGATTGTATATAAGTAATACATATGTACGATGATACAAAAAGAAGATTAAAAAAGAAGATTAAGAGAGTGGGGGAGAAAGGACGAAAGAGGGAGAGAGCTAGAGGGAGAAAGAGAATGATGTGAGTTAACCTATAAACACATAAACAAACAATAAGGCTGATAACAAACTAACAAACAAACAAACATACAAACAAATTAACTAACTAACAACATAGCTGATCACAAACAAACAAACAAACACACAAACAAACAAACAAAGTGCACCCATTATTAGGCAGAAGACAAAAAGTAATAGCAGTGCAAAAAAAAAGTTGTGTAATATATCATCACCACTGGTCATTTTAATATTCCTTCCTTTTTTCGTTACAAAAAACGTTCACATTTAAAGATTACACATGCATGTAGAAACAAGACATCGCAAAAGCTAACTTTGCATTTGTTTGGCAAAACACATAATAATATTTATGCTACAACGTTCACAAGTTTATAATTATGAATATTCTTAAATAGATTCTCGAAAAAAGCAGTACCGAAACAAATAAATAGCAACTGAAGCAAGACAGATTTCCGCATCTCTCTTTGATTTTTCATCGATTTATTACATTTTTTCCCAATCAGAATTATGATAGAAATGACTTATTGCCCAAATGATGAACGTTATGTTATTCTTAGCCAAGTACATGTAGAAATTAAATACATTCCACATTCTTCATACAATATTTTTGTTTCCATTATAATTCGAGAGTAGACAAAAATCGTACCATATTTTTTGATCAGTAGGAAAATATGATACTTGGAAAGTATTGGTTTTTCTATCGTTCATTGATTTTTTGAGAAGCAATCGCATTATAAATATGGCTAAACAAGTTTGATGTTGAATTAAACCTTCTGATTCAATTAAAAATGATATGAATTGAGAAACTTAGAGTCGCAAATTATTGTCAACATCCTTCTGAAGAGTTATACTTTTCATCAACATTTCCATAATTTCAAAATTAACCTTTGACATACCCTAAGAGTGAAATATACTGAGCGTATTTGTGTTTGTGGTACATGGGTGTGTTTATGTACTTTGATTATACAAAAACAAAAGAGTATTGACAAACGCATGACCTGCAACTAGAATAATTTTGCATATGAGACCGAGGAGTCTTGTTTTTATTGTAGACATACAGATTTAAGTCATCTCCAGCCTTGATAAAAGGCTAGTAAGAACTTGCATTGATATGATTCGCTAGCCTTTTTACGGGCTAGCCAGAATGTTTATGACAATTGTGCGATGAATTTGAATTAAGAGGAGAAAAACTGTTGAAAGGCACAAAGTTTTCAGCTTGTTCTTTCCTTTAACCTGAGTAATTGTGTCGTAAATTTCAAATTGGTCACGTTTTTTCTTTTCTTGAGCTACATGTATGTTTGGCTGCACGTTCAACTCGTACAACCTCGTACTAATAACGCATCGTGAAGATACCTACAAAGACACACACACTAGAACATCCACGCGAACAGCCCACCGTGCAAAACGACCCGACTCTGACTCTGTACGAATCAAGAAAATAAAGTGCTAAAAGGCATCTTACGAAAAGTGTCTGACGGTTAAAAAGATGGTAACAAATCTGATTGCCCAACATATTTTGTTAGTGGGCAAAAACTTTGCCAGACGAAACCGAGACATTTAGCGTTAAAGCAAGGATCAGATTTTTCGTAAGATGCTCAACGAAAGTAGCTTAAGACACCAGCCAAAGCACAACTCATACATACATATGTTCCCTTCAAAAACGGTTGACTATAAACACAATTGTCACAAAAGCAATAATAAATAACAGTTCTAAACGCACAAATAATTGTCAACATATATAATCAGAATACCCCTTCCATCTGTCCATTTCAGATAGCTAAACGAATGACACTAAAAATTCAAATTCATATCATGATCAACATTTAAACTATTAAATTAAGGGAACTATCGAATGTCTGTGTGTGTGTGTTCTTAACTTTACAAGCTATCATACTCATTCACTTATTAACCATATCGACCATTCTTAAACAAAAATACTTTTAAAATATGTAATGAATAGTTAAGAATATAGAATATATATATATATATACCTTTTTTTCTGATATCGTGACAAAATAAGTTGTGGCTATATGATTTATTCGTCTAACAACAAGATATGTAACACTATCATTGCACAGGGCACATGGGTTTATATAGATACAACGAACAGAGAACATGAGAGCCTGCTATGCCGGGCAAGCCTCATTCTCACATTCATTCACGTACGACATTTAGATGCATGACACCAGACCTTAAGTATCTAGCCTTTTGCTTTCTAGACCTATTCACCACTGCAATACCACCGGGACTAGCCCATTACCTAGGCAGCAACGATTCAAAACCGCACATTAAGTTCATGTTATACATCACGCGAGTACTTCTATCCCATTATCGCTTCATATCAAAAGACAAAATCAAAACGAAAATGAAACAAAAGTTCTAACAACAACGAAGGATCATATCCACCTGGTTCCTCTCTCCAGTTCGCTACCATTTAAACATCAAAGTCACAAACCAATAACCGATTTAATTTTTTTGTTGGTTTTTATCAAATTTGTCAAAAAAAGAAGGACTATTTCTGTATCGTAGTCAGAAACCTACACCGACACCAAATAAATATCAAACAAATTTAAACAATAACCCAATCAACCTCATATTGTACTAGGCTAGACTCCGTCACGGACCCAGTTCTGGCTCTCGCATCGGCCTCACAAAGAAATATTTGCACTTGGTTTAATATTAAACGTGAACAGAACAAATTTAATACAGACTGAATGAATGTTTTGATTGTTTTTTTGTACAACTCATGAAATAGTGCACAGTGTACAGGGTACAATAGTCTCTTTTAGTGTTTGTCATGAGACCTCGATCATCTCACAGCTACTGCTGAGGGACCGTTGGCTGCTCAGAGATCTCGTGTCAAAGTCCTCCTCGTCCTGATCGAGGGCTGATCGACCGAAGTCGAGGATTTCTCGCCTCGCGCTGACAACAATCTCTGACGTGACGACTTCCCGCGAGCAAGAGCCGATCTCCTCGCACGACTGGCTGCGTTTGCTGGGCTGCAGCTTGGGCCGCTTCTTGTTATTGCACTTCTTCTTGTGGGCGTGGGTAGGCTCTGACGACTCTGCATCGCTGGCATCGGGCGAACCAAAGTTACATTTGGTGATGTAGGTTGCGACGCGATCCATCGCGGTCGTCGGGGACTGATGCATCCTCTGGACCTGTCCGGACTCATCTACGCTGTTGCCAGACTCCTTCCGCTTCTGCCAGACGACGCCCTCCCCGCGGCTGCTGGGACTCTCATCGCCTTTGGCCTGAGGGAAGGAGAAGGGGTTCCAACCAGAGGGCAGTACCTGAGGGGTTTCCTGCTCACATTGTCCTTTGTATCTCTTCGCTTGAGCATCAACCTTCACATTGGCACTGCTGCACGCGCTACTGCACGCTGAGCTAAGGTTGACGTCAGGTGAGATGCCCGAGCTTAGGGACCCGTGGGGAGTCATCCATGAGCTGACGGATGGGGAGGCTACGCTACTGAGACTGAGGTCACTAGTTACTGACTGTCCACTGCTTTGGCGCGAGAACAAGGGGTTGGAGATGTTACTGGGATTGTTCGATTGTGGTGCAGGGGGAGGGGAGTGCGGAGGTCCGAATGTCGGCTTCTTTAGCGCACTTGGTCTAGTTTGGTCCTTTGATTTGCAAGAGTTTGTTGTCTTATCTTCTTCCCTATGAGTATCGTTCTGGCTTATTCGCGAGCTTCCGAATTGAAAGCCGACAGACGTTTCTGTCAGCTTGTGCCTCCTACCCCTCGTCATTGATGGTGATGCAGGTGCAGTGAGAGCAGATGCGTCTGACGCGACGGGGGCAAGATTCTCTCCTGTCTGGCGCTGGACCTCTGCTCGGATCGCGTCAGAGTTGGACACCAGACCTTCGAGCTTGAGTTTCGTCCTCTCCACTCTACCTTTGGCTGTAACCTCTGGATGCGACCTTTGGACGCCAGCGCTTAGACTCAGACCCGATGCTTGCTGAGCTTGGAACTTTGCGCATGCCTCCACAAAGGGATTATTGCTCCTGACTTCAGGTGAGTGCACGCTAAGATGACTGGTCCCCCACGCCAACTGCTCCAGGAGTCCAGATGGACTATTGCAAAGGGATCTGGGCTTCTTGGTCTCACCGGGTGAGCCTAAAAGAAGTTCGCTCTTCTTGACATCGAGACCTGTGGGTCTCTGAAGAGTCCTTCTCGGCTCGCTCTTGAAATCGAGCGTCAGGTGACTCGTGGAACGCTTCTCCGGGGCAAGGGTCTGAGTGCCCACTTCCGTTAGGGCGTCCCGGCTCAGTGAGCGCTTGATTGACTTGGAATCTGAGGTAGGTGTGAGTGGCGCATCTGCGAATGTTACGCGGGGCAGCGTCCTGGCGAGTCTGGGACTGGCTCTGCCGGGGTTGTACGAGCACTTCAGGGGAAGCGTGAGGTTCTCAAGGCTCAGCTTCCTGGTGTGAGGCTTCAGCGGTTGCAGCGAAAACTCATCAGCGACCTTCCTCGATGAAGGTAGTCTCAGAGGCTCCTCTTTGGCTTTGGGCGGACTGGGAAGCGGTGGCACATCACTTGCTCTTGCTCCTTCTTCTTTGGAGGCACCCTTCTCCGCTGATGCTGCCTCGCCTTCCTTCGGACCAAGAGAGGGATCCCTCCGACTTCTCAGCATCTTCTCGTACTCTAAGAGCTGCCCGAGGAAGTTGAAGTTTGGTGAGATGGTTGCTCGCTTTTCTTTGACATACCTGGAAGAATAATTATGTAGGAAAAAGTTATATGAGGATGCCTCACCACAAACACAAAGCAAAACAAATTATATACTAATCACCATTATTTTTAAGAATAGAAGTGTTACAATTCATTTGTTTTTTTGTTCTCAAGAGAATAATAAATGCTAACGAATGTCTACAAATATCCATTGCTAATCAAATCTTTAGGATTATAATAAATGGGTTAAAAATTTCTATACAAATATTTAGGAATTAATAAATAAACACAATATATTCCTAATGCCATCTGTCACCTAATAAATCAATTTGTCATCATTTTCCACTCTAGAAAGGTTTCACCACAACCACAGACTATATCTTTCAAAAAATTATAATTATAAAAAGATGCTTAGAAAGATAAGGTGTATGCTTTGCGCAATCACGGGTCTTCAGTCACCTAAACCAGTTAACCCGCTAGCCCAGGAAACTGTACTTTATAGCAGTATGCCAATGGTCTTTTCCTGGCCTAGCACTGGGAAGGGGTAAGCCTCCGCACCCCTAATTTCCCCCCACAAGGTTTACGGCCGGACCTATCAATCGCCCTCCTCTGAGTCAGCACCTCAAAATATGATCTGACCTCCTATATAGTTACATCACCTTACATCACAGGGTAATCTGAAGGGCTTCCTCTTATATCCCTTAGCTAGCTTGCTTGCTTGCTACCTTGTGCAGATCTTAGGGATCTATGAGCCAATACGTGTACAAGTGAATAATTATTTTGGTTTACCCCCAAATACCCCTGCAATACACTGTATCAACCCTATGTTTGCCATTTTCAACTCAAGTCACTATACTCATATTGATTTGTTTCATTTGACATGAGTAACTTATTCCAGCACCCACCTACTGCAATAAATAGAATAATTATATATATTCTATGAGTGTTGCGACTCGAGTTGACCTTGGCACTCTGCAAAAAATAATCCTTTTTTGTGGACTTTTTGTGAAGCAGTCCTTAAAATCAAAACCCATTTTCTAATGTAACTTACTTGTAAGCTTCGTCCACGTTCATGTTGAGGTATCTCATGATGAAGGCTATGGCGACCGTGGGTGACCGGGAGATTCCGGCCAGGCAGTGGACAATGACGCTGCCATTCGATGACCGCACCTTGTCTGAAGGACGAGAAAAAAGAAAATATGGATATAATTATAATATTGGAGTCTTTGTACATTGTATTAAACTCATATCTAAGGAGGTTATCTTAATGAGAAAATCAGACAAAAGTAACTTGTCTCCCAACTCCCAAAATAACGACAAAGTCATTCCAAGAAAAATATTAATTAACGTCTGAGCCTTCTATTCAACTTGTAAAATGATAATTCAACTTCTGTTTAAGTTCATTATCAAAAAGAGATGTTACTTATAAGCCTGAAGGTGACACAAGAGCGGAACACTACAACGTCATTCATTATTTCATTACCCGAATTTACTCGGCCACAAGTGCTCATTATTTCGCTAACCTAATTTCAATCGCATATCCCTTTCAACTTCTGTTTACTCAGATGTTCATACAAACCCAAGGTTAATGACGAAACATCATAAAACTAAAAAGGTGTTTGGAAGTAATTTAATTTTTCAAGTGTGAACAGGTGTGTGCAGCTGGCTATACCCAGCATAACGCGTGACTAATGCTCATGGGGGTGCTGTTCGTATGGAAATAAAAGTAACGGATCTATTTCCAATCGGAAGCGCGCGCAGGGAAACCATTTGGCAACAGGTTATGTTTGCAATGTACTAAAAAAAAATACAGTATACAAATCTGTGCGCGTGATCTTTTCCCTTTTTAGGTTTAGTTTAGGGCCAGCCTTTATTATGTGTACTAAATGATAATTTGATGTGGAAGTCGATACAGAAAGTAAAGTTAGTATTATGTGCCTATTTTAAACATGTATAAAGGGTTGGTTCGATCTATTTTCCGGCCCTTCCTTAATACCCTACTATTGGTTTATTTTCAGAGCATTGTATTTTGAGAATTGTGAAAAAGTGTGATATTCAAAGTATATCTCTGCCCTGGACTTGATAAGAGTGTGCATAAGGCAAGACATTTTTTGATTAGTAACAATAATTTTGTGCAAATCATAGGACAGATTCAGTGCTCAAACAATCTATACACTATATGCCCAGGTACTAGGTAATTGCATTTACGTTTGAATGTTACACCGATATTTGCACACCGATCTTTCTAGCGTTCGACATATATTTAATTTTTGCACACTGTACGTACAAAGACTGCACACTCCCCTAAAATTTCTCCAATGATAATGGATGGATGGATGGATGGGAGCGCAAGTCTCCGAGCAGTCGAAGCTCAATTCAATTACACCATCGCATCGTCGAGAGGACGATGCAATATCATCGCCGGCAGGTTGTTACGAGTATGAGAGGCAGAGTGGTGTAGCAAGTTCGGACTGATTAGGAGGGAGGGGGCCAGGGGGGGGGGGAGCACACCTTATGTTTTTCTTGATAAAAAAAAAATGTCCCTTATAAATGTTTTGTTTATTTTCTTTTTATTTCAAATTATTGGGGGGGGGGGGGGGGGGAGGGGGCAGACCCATCCCCCCTTTGCCCACTAGCTTCGCTATTGATGAGAGGGAACAGAGCATTGCACTTGCCTATTGCCTTGCCCCAGCCGATATATATGAGCTTCTAGCTCATTCTCTGCTTTCTCTCCTCTACCTCATCAATTCTACTTCCATCCCTCGCTATCTCTCTCTATTTTGTAATAATTCCCCTGCCATTTTCTTTCCGCATATATATATATACCCTGTCAACTTCTTTCATTATATATATTCTCATTTTTCCCTGCCATTGCATCATAATGAATGAATGACAAACAAAAACGTATGCACATGTACAGCTTGAAAAATTGCAGTGTACATGTAGAGAATTCTTTATAAGTATTATTTTTTCTATGGTAGAGGAACATAATCTGGTACCTTAGTAGCAAACATTTAACTACATGTAGTGTGTTTTTAGGGATTTAGGGACTTATAATTTAGGGGATCTTTGGAGTAAATATTCTAGATACTTTTGATATTTATGTACTACATCGTACGAATACCTGTAATAAAAGTAATATATTTAAAAGTTTGGTTTCTGTATTTATGAGAATCATGATTGATATTGCATACTGTACTATACAGTGTACGAGTAGCATCTTCCTTATACATATTGTTTGCACCATTGCAGTTCAAACAATAGCGCATGACACATTTTCGCATGCCGGTTTAGGCGCAAGTAATCTCCCAAATCAATCGGCAAATCTGCAGAAACTCGAAGGGCAAAAACTACTCTAATCCTTCTTCGTAAAAACCCTCATCTGATTCATTACGTGCATGTCGCATGACGCACCAGAAAGAGCAGGGGCTCCGATCTTATCAGATTAGAGCGCAGAAACCGTCCCCCGAATGACTCAAGTCGCGCGAAAGGAAATGCCCGTTATGATGCTGATGAGCGTACGCGTACCGTGACCAAGCACGGGCTAATTTGGCAATTTTCGACAATGCTATGTATAACTTTTTAAAATTTGAAAATGGACCTGAGGGTCCTATGAACCGACTTACCAAGGTGGCACACACTTTTCAGTTTCTTGCTATGTTTATATATAATCACGTGTATTTATATCAATCTGCTATATATCTGATCTACCCTTGTTTGTTTAAATATGTTTGGACTGGGGCCCTAAATGTTTGAACTTAATATTACTTAATAAAGTGATTGAATTGCGGTATAAAGAATTTTTTTATCATGATTGGCAGCCACAAGTAATATCAACTGACTACATAAATACAAAAACAGATCTATAGAAAAATCTTATCGTGGTCGTCGATGTCGACCTCGTACTCACCAATGAACTCAAGTGCCTCGTCGAACCACGGGAGGATCTTCTCGGAGTGGCTGTCGCGGACCGGAATGCGATGGATGTGCGTCTGCGGCAAGAACTCGGGGATCGGGCACGACCGGCTGACGTTGAGTACGTAGTCGATGCCGTTGCGCTTCAGGCATTCTTCCGACATTACATCCTAGGAGAACGAAAAACAGATATATGCGTATGTTGTCAATGCAATATTATAACATAATAATTCAAACTGACAGAAAATAAACTGTTTATAAAATATTAAGGAGTTTTTTTGTGCATTGTACATGGGTCAGTTTGTATATTGTACAGAGTGCATACTGCATGTACAAATGGAACAAGTATATATGTGAGTGTCACTAGTAAAAAACAAAAACTGCAGCTTCAATGAACACTTGTACATGTACATGTACAGTATATAGCGTGCATATAAAATGAACTTGTAAGTATATCAATGTACATTTGTGTGTATAACTTATATAAGAAAGATATACCTCCTGTGTTAGAACAAGCAGTGCACTTGTTCCATTATCTACGGAACCCATCTTCAATTCTTTTCTTTGTTAATTCGAGACTTGAAGGCTGAAGCGCTTTAAATTGAGAATTTTCTTGAATTCATTTCGGGAGGGATGTGACCGCTGGCTTCAACCTCCTCTTCTCTCCCTCTCTCCCTGACTCATGCATCCTTACAGCAAAGTGTAGTCTTAGCATCCAGGCTAACTAATGTTATTTTAACCCCCTTGTCAGCGGGAACCCAGTGGGATATGTACAAAGTGTATGGGGATTAAAGAATCTTGATAGGAATGGATTCAAATAATTTTGAGACAAGATTAATGTTTATTTCTCTTTTACATGTAGTTCATCTATGTATTTGTTTATTGTTTTGCTTAGAGATGAAATTGCAATATAAAATTGAACCTAGTATCATTATTGTTATCTCTTTTTTTTTTTTTTTAGTAATCTGTCTATTGTTTTATTTGTTTTGTTTAATCATTTTTTAATTTGTTTGTTCATTCATTTGTTTGTTTATTTATTTATTTTTGTATGTTTGTTTGTTTTCTCACCTGTTGTGACCCAAGATACAGGAACCCCAGGACCCGGGTGGGTCCCGTGTTGGAGACGGGGAGGCAGGGGTGCGAGAGGGGGGCCCGGGCGGGGCACGGGGGCCGGTTCTCAGACTCGCAGAGGTAGGGGAAACAAGACTGGAATGATGTGTAGCCACCTGCACAAAAGAGAAAGAAAAGTAGAACAAATTAGTTTCTAAAATTATCAAAAACTAACTTTATCTGCCAGGGTAAAAAACATAATACAGTTTTGTTACAAGACTGGAATGATGTGTAGCTGCCACCTGTGAAAGAAAATAGAAAATAAGGAAACAAATACATTTAACTATTTAATAAAAAAATATCTTCACCAGAGCAGAGGTAAAATTATTAACAATTTATAAATAAACAATGATATTTAGTCAACTACAGAAAAGACTGGACCAGTCTTTAATGGATGTAAATACTGTCATATCCTTCTTCTTATTTTCATAATTAATATTTCAGGCCAGAAGACAAAGTCATATATTAAAGTCATAATAATTTGCAGGAAATCTTCTTCAAACTATTACTATCATCATTATCTTTCACGCCAGAAGACAAAAGTAGTAAGTCATAATAATTTTGCAGGAAATCTTCTTCAAACTATTACTATCATCATCATTATCTTTCACGCCAGAAGACAAAAGTCATATTAAAGTCATAATAATTTTGCAGGAAAATCTTCTTCAAACTAGTGTTACTATCATCATTATTATCTTTCACGCCAGGAGACAAAAGTCAAATATTAAAGACATTATATTATAATTTGCAGGAAATCTTCTTCAAACTATTACTATTGATCGTCATTATCTTTCACGCCAGAAGACAAAAGTCGTAAGTCATAATAATTTGCGGGAAACCGAGGGAATTAAGGGGGGGAAACCACAGGGCCCTGTAGAATTGTTTCAGATGACCATATTTGGAAGGAAACGCTAGCCGAGTCACCACTTTCACTTGCACTGTTGTACCAAAAGAAGCGGTGACCTCGAGCACTAAAACAATCAATATGGGGAATTTGTAAACGTTCATTGCATGAATGCATCATTGTATGGGGTTGTAACTGGTAACCCGTTGTATACAATGTATTATGTACAGCATGTACATGTACTTGCGAGACATTTTTTCAGAAGTTATCTATCATATATAATGTAAGGGGAGCTCCATGCTATAAATTGGCAAATAATATTCTGTATGATGTGTGAAGGTAAATGTATTGATATTAGATCACCTTTTTAAAAGCTCAAATCCCTTGCTTGTAATGTGCACCTAATAAACCCTACAAATATGCAGTATAATCATTCTTTTTTCGATTTCAATAGCACATAAACGCAAATGTGGGAAAACTAATTTGGGAGTTGAAATAATTCACAAATACCGTATTTGTCGGTGTATTACCCGCACCTTTTTTCAAAAAAAAAAAAAAAAAAAAAGGGGGTGCGGTTAATACACGACCATATTAAATGCACTTTTTTTTTTCTTTTTCTTTTTTTTTTTTTTTGGGGGGGGGGGGGTGCGGTTAATACACCGGAGCGGTTAATACACCGACAAATACGGTACATGTAAAAGTTTATTCCCAAAATAATGATAACTCAATCTATCAGGGCAAATCTATCAATGTGAATGTTTACAGTACTGTCAATACGTACATAAAAACTATCAAGTGTACATTTGTAGAGGAATATTCCTGTATTAACGATATCAATTCATGACCACAAAATGAGAAGAAACAGGACTGAATTACAGACTAGCAGGGGGGGGGGGGGGGGCGACAGGTAACACCATGGCTCTATCTCTGTACAACTTTCACTCCACTTCCTGGCCCAACCAAACCGAACCGAACCAAAGAGAGGCTTAAACGGTTTGATTACGCGCAAAAAGTCAACACACCGCGGAAGTGCGTAGTTGAGCGTACAAGTAATGCACACAGGAAGCGCAGCGTAAATCCCAGCATAAAAATAATAGAAAGATACAGATAACGCGTGTGATTATCGTGTCGAGTATACCACTGCAAATTACATCAAGAATAAAGAACTTGTGGTACTTTGTACAGTGGAAGTGGAACATCGTTATAAATAGCTGTGATGTATTTAAACAAAACTCTTTATTATATAACAAGGTAATTTCACTGGTCCTATCAACCTGATTATAGGCAAGGTATATAATACCCTGATATAATGAGGTTCCACTATAGGCTGTATACAGGCATCTTTAAAAAAATTCATCAAAATTATCAGAAGAAATCATTGATTGTGATGATGAAAATTTTGATTTTGTATGTAGGCCAAAAGAAGTAGTGATGAGATGAGATTGCTGATAAAATAAATTCCCAATCTTATTCATTTACTTGTTTGTTTGCTAGTCTTTTCTTTACTTTATTGAGTGCTGGCCAGGTATTCTCCAACTCCCATGGTGAATTGATACATCAAGGAATAGAATAACTGTCATAACAATCTCACAATTATTGGCACCATTTTTGCCTTTAATTCAAACAAAAAATGAGCAGAATAATGACGTATAGACAGTTCTCCAGGGTGGCCACTATTTTGCAGAATTATTAAATAAAGACAGATCATTTAAACGATCAGGTTTCTTGATGAATAGTCTTTGGGGTGTGATGGAACAGATAATGTCAGTCACATTTTTGGCAACAGTTTAATTTCACTACAGCAGCCAAATATTTGTCTTTAATGATGAAATGTAGTGCTTAATCTACATTTGTTCTCTAATAAACACTTAAAAACTTCAGTTTTTAAAAGTTTTTAAAACTCCAATCACTTGATAATGTACATGATATGATTGCACAACTTGAATTTGCATTTAACTGAGAAACGGAGCCATATATTGACCAATACTGCAAAATATGATTGTACATGACTGAAAGATTAGTCACTGAATGTGGTTAAACTAATAATATGTTTGTGGACAGGGAGGGATCTTGTGTGGTATACATACCAGTTACCAATGCAAAGAATGCCGTGTAAAACAAATATCTCCAATTCAGACTGCCCGAAGGAAATAACATCATTCTTTTTTTTGCAGTTTGAATAAAGCAAACTACTGTTTATTGGCTACATTGTACTAATTATTTTACAATGAATAGTTCATATTGGGAAATTCTACAAATTATACATAAACTATACATATATCATTGCCATACAAAATATTCTTGTCCACAGCTGTTGAATAAAGTCTAACTTGCCAAAAAATAACTAGATTGAAACAATCGTGTCCAATAATTCAATTGAAACCAAACATACAATTGTAACTAGCATGATCAGGTTATATACATGTATAGTATCAGATATAATCCAAGAAATTTTAACATTGTAGTTCAAATATACTGAAATTAGCTAAACAGAAGGCTGATATATATCTGTAATTTGTAACAACAAGAGTAACACTAACAGACAAAAAAGGCATACATTGTAGCATTGAACAATTTACAGTCAGATAAATAATTATTTTGTATTTCTCCCTAGCGCAAAAACCCTATCGTTAACCAAAAGAATCAAGTCAATTTGGCTATATATTTCAGCTCAAGATCCTCAACAAAATTAACAGAAAGGATAGAATCCATTTGCCAATCTCTTCTGGCTCACGATCGATCGTCGACAAAATTTTGTTTGATTTTTTGCTTACCGCCAGCGGCGACCGTCTTTCTCTCCACCTGAATAACCATGGTATCTCTGGGTAAATCCACAACTAAAGATCCTGCGACATGGATAGTCGCAACGCAATTAACTTCGCAATCCAGCTAGGAGCTCCAGCGAAAAAATCACAGCTCACAAAAAACTCTGCCTAAACACAGCGAGAGTTTTGTAGTTTTTTCGTCACGAATGGTACATGTAGGTAGGCTAAGGGGTATGTTGGCACAGCTCCCCCGAAATTAGAATTAGAATTGGAAATGGAGAGCTAACGAAAAGGTGCGTCTCCCTAGTTGCGAAGTCTCATCAACAATGAGCGAGGCTCGAAAGCTAGACCGTGGGATATCTCGTAACTTGCGGGAGAGCGAGTTATTGCTTCGTTGGAGCGTACATGTAGGCCTATGGTTGGAGCTGGCTGCGCTGAGCGAAGAGCGGCTGGATCGAACTGGTACAGTCATCGGGTTGGTGGGGGTGACTGTTCGTTGTGTGTGTGTGTGTGTGTGTATTATCCTTGGGCGCCTTTGCGCGAACAGATTATATTGGTGAGTCGTCCATAGAAGGGTGTACGCAGAGCATTGGTGATTCCCTAATAGTGATATACTGTGGGAAAATTATCCTATACACACACAACCTGCAGTGCACTATACCAGGTAAACACACAGTCATTATGTACACACACAAACACGAAACACACTATAATAATCAGCTGAGCGGAGAGAGAGGGTGAGAGGTGGGGAGATGAGGGTAGAGGTGGAGAGAGAGGAAGAGAGAGAACATAGGACAGCCCCTATGACTCATCCTCAGCGACTGACCAATCAGAGCGCTGCACGGTGATGTCATCCCAATTTGCTGGCCAATCTCCTATTTCCCCCCCCCCCCTGACACACTTATCATGTGTGTGTGAGTGTGAGTGAGTGTGAGTGTGCTCAAGGTATTATGAGCTCGGAGGTATATATATGTTTGAGTGTGTTTGTGTGTTGTGCAGGTTATAAAACAGTAGTCTGGTTATATCAAGGATGTATGAGTTAGCTAACTCATAACTCCTTGGTTATATATCACTAAGGGAAAATATTATATTGGAGTATATATAGTTGAAGTTGAAAAATGGAAAATTATATATATGTTGCAGTAATATCTCTCTTTTTCTCTCTCCCCTATTCTGTACTGTTGTCTTGTATTGTCCTGTTCACTTTTTCTAAGATTCCCTTATGTGCAAAATTTACATTTTCATTCAATTTGTGAAAACACCAATATAATTGTTGTTTTTTTCTGTTATGCCTGAATACGAGACCTATGGCTATGTAAGTACTACTAAATGCAAAATTCAATCATGGTGTGTATTGTCTACATTGATACTCTGACGAAGCAAATGTAGCCAAACGAATGCCATTCATAAAAAAAAGACAAATTAACTCCGGAAAAATGCCATATGGTGTAATATTCTGTCCGCTCCCACACCTACACACAGAACATAAAACCAAAACAGTATATTGCGGAGGTTTTTACAAAGATCAAATTACTCGCAGCCTGAAGCCTGAAGGTCTACCCCACAAATTAATCTAAAAATAATCAATAAACGACGGATACCATCCACGTTGGCCAAAGTCTAAATCCTAAACAATGAACAGATGATGATAACGGTGAATAATGTTCGATGACAAATCATGAGCACGCCGATCATTGCTAGGTGTGTCCGACATACACGCACAGAAATAAATAAATCAGGCGGTTTACACGATGATTACGACGACGTTGATGCTCCCACATGATGGTACTAAAGTAAGCCGGGTGATCTTGACTTGTTGCACGCCAAACCATTATTCATATCACTTCATTAATCACTGAATTGTGATCTACTATTTGGGAGGGGGCCATAAATATGATGCAGTAATACCAACAATCAAAAGAACAAGGCAATATAATACTCGATGATATAATATAAACAGAAATCAGGCGTATACGCGATGACTCTGACGACGATGATCTCCACATCATCGTACGCCCATAAATCAGGTGCGCTTGACTTGTTGCATGCCAAATCATACTCACGTTACTGCATTATGATTAATCACTACATTCGTTGTCATCTATTTGGGAGGGGGCTTAGGATAGTACCATGAAGTCATACTTTCGTAAGCTAATTTAAATATGATCCCTCACACTTTCCTTACAAAAGTTGGTTTCATTGTCCTTGAGTTAGTGTCAGGTTCATATAGCTTCCGACTTTTACTTTTATGGGCAGAGAAAAAGGTTTTGTCGAAAGTAGCCCCACACAAGGGTCTTTGTGGCTCGATGGTTGCGCAATAGTCTAGCGATCCAGACATCCCAGGTTTCATTCCCTGCAAAGCCCATATGTTTCTTTGCTCACTTACATTTATCCAAATTGTACAAGTTGTTAAAAAACAATCAAAATAACTTGGCATATCGCTAAATGATGACCACCGTAGGCTCATTCATATATACTCACACTACTATTTTTCATCAAAAAATATATGAAATGATGAATACATATGAAGTCATACCTAGTACACACAAAAGATTTATGGTTAATGAAATTCAGAAGTCATCATAAGTCATCATAAGACTAGGATTCTTGTATTCATGTGTAACAGTTTCATATTGATTCATACTTGTTTTACCCTATTAATCAGAGATATAATGTATCCTTATCGGTGATGAAAGAAGTCATATACCTTGACAAATTAAATTTAGAGCTAGGGGTATGCTCGATGATTCTTCTTTATAGTCAGTACAAAACTTTGCCGTAATGTGTGCTTGAATGTTTGTACGTCCATTCATACTTGTTCGACTTTTATTACTCACTAAATCTTTTATCAATTTGGGGTGACAAATATGTACCAAGTCATACCTAGGAAGTTACTACTTACCAAGAAATAAGACATGTATAGTACGCTCGATGATGATTCTAAGCCACAAATGCAGACATCATGCACCCCTGACTTGCGGCACACTTATTCATACTCATGATGCTCAATTAATCACAAACCTTTTTTTATCTATTGGGGTTATCAAATAAGTATGGAGTCATTCCTTCAAAGCTACAACCCGCAAGTAGTAAACTTAAGAGATCGGCGTACGCTCGGTGACTATTCTAATTCATCGTAAGCCTACAAATCTAGCATGTGTGTTTGATGGACTGTTTTAACGCTCACTCATGATCATGTTACCTTCTTACTCACAATTTCTAGATCAACTCGGGGGGCTCGAACATGAATGAGATCGTTAATCAAGGAGTTTTAACGCCGAGCGAGGCACCGAATCATCAGAATCGTTTCTACGCGAGCAGGAAGTTATCATTAATTGTCGTAAGACCGAAGCTAAGCCCGAATGAGCTCATTCGTAAGCACACTATGAGATCATTCCGGATCACGCCGCCAACATTATAGTTTCCTGTATATACTGCATGCACCTTGGTACTCTTGGTACTCTGTGTTAACACATTCCCTACCAGATTTTGCAATCCCCATATCACCAATCATCAAGTTCCTGTAGGCAATGGGTTATTAAAGCTATTGAAGACAATTTTTATTATGGTATTTATAACCGGTACATCTCGTGCAAGGTCCGGAACATGTTAATCCATACGTGATCACCCACATGCATGCTATTAGATCATCCAGGATCAGGACAGCAACATTATAGTTTCCTGTATATATATATTGCATGTTGCTTCCTACTCCATATCAAGCCCATTCAAGACATTTTGATTTGGATAATTATATCCAGTATATATTCTTTTGCAATGTCTGCAACATGTTGATACCATTCAGCTATGAGAGAGGAATACAAAGATACAAACAAATGAGAAAAAAAATTATATTTACATCTAAAGTGGGGAATGATATAAACATGGATGTAGAAGTGGGGAGACCATATGAGAAAGGGGCCAAGAGCCCTCTATTGGTCAGAAAGAGCCAGGCAGGTGGAGACGAGACGGGCGAGGGATGCATCATCCCCCATCCTCCATCCTACCTCCTCCTACCTGAGCAAATTGGACGATGACTCGCGGTATTACGCTAACCATCCGAAGTCATCCCTACACCACCACACCACACTGCAAGGATCCATCCATACCCCATTAGTGCCGCCTACAAAATAAAGTGGCCAAGAGCCCTCTATCAGTCAGAGAGAGAGAGGGAGAGGGGGGAGACGGAGTGATAACGACGGAGATGGACGAGTAATTGTTCCATCTCCCTCATCCTCCATCCTCCTACCTGAGCAAATTAGATGATGACTCGCTGTATTAAACCAAACATTGGGAGTCATCCCTACACCACCACACCACACTGCATCAGTCCATTCATACCTCATTAGTGCCGCCTACAAATTAAAGTGGCCGAGAGCCCTCTATCAGTCAGAGAGAGAGGGAGAGGGAAGAGAGTGATAAGATGGAGAAGGACAAGTAATATGCCATCCCCCTCATCCTCCCCTCCAACCTGAGCAAAGTGGAGGATGAATCTTCCTTACACACACACACACACATACCACTGCATCAGTCCATTCATACCTCATTAGTGCGGCCTGCAAAATAAAGTGGCAGAGAGCCCTCTATCAGTCAGAGGGTGAAAGACGGGGGGGGGGGGGGGGGGGGGGGGAGGGATGCAAGGCAGACATGTAGGAGTAATGTGCCTGCATCCCCCTTCATCCTCCCCTCCAACCCGAGTTAAGAAGGAGGATGTGTCGCTGTATTCAACTAACCATCTGGAGTCATCCCCACACATCACCGCACCGCACCGTCACCGTACCACACCGTAACCGTATCGCACCGCCACCGCATCGCAACCGTATCACACCGTAACCGCATCGCACCGTCACCGTATCGCACCGTAACCGTATCGCACCGCCACCGCACGTGACCGTATCGCACCGTCACCGTATCACACCGTATCCGCATCGCACCGTCACCGTATCACACCGTAACCGCATCGCACCGTCACCGTATCACACCGTAACCGCATCGCATCGTCACCGTATCACACCGTCCCCGCCTCCCTCCGTCTCTGCATTGCATCCACCCCCCTCACACGTTGATGTTCTCACAACCACTCTCACTCCATCCCTATTCATCCCTTTTCACTCTTATATATTAACCTGTTCCCTACTAACAAGATTTTGCATCTTTATAGAGTTAATAAGGGCCGAACAGTCCCCCACAGGCAATGGGTTTATAGTTATGTCTTTCTCCCATCCTAGACTACCAGTTAAGACTACCAGTTAAGCCTATAGTGCATCCCCCTCAAACATTGATGGTCTCACAACCACTCTCACTACATCCCTATTCATATCCTTCTCCCCTCTCTCTCTTTTATTATCCGAACTCCCAGGGCACTCGGCAATTAGCAAACTCAGAGACATTGATCAATGAAGCAATGATTTGTGGAAATAAATGTTTGCACATTAACCATTCTAGTACAAGTATCTTGCTTTTCTTTTGTAAATTAAGGCTCTCCCTTTGAGCTTTTCTTTCAGGTGGTAAGAACGATGTACATCAGATGACCATACAGCCTTCCATCATAGACTTGTATCTTGGTGGCCAATATAAGAGTTCTAGTGGCCATTTGCATGTGGGTCACTGCTATTAAAGGGCAAGCCCCGAAAACGATTAAAATAACAAAAAAGTTATTAAAGGTTTGAAGTTGTCAATGTCTTACCCGTCAATAAAAACACACTCTTGAAGACCTCGTTCAGCTTGGTGAGCAGAACTCCCAAGAAGTTGTCTGCGCTGACGCAGGCGATGTCGGCCGTTCCCTGGTCGTAGACCACCACGTCGCTGGCGACGACGGCCTCAGCGTCCATCTTGCACGAACTGGCCAGCAGCTCGTTGATGGTCAGCTGTGGAAATGAATAAAAAAAGAAACAATAAGACTTTGTTAGATTTTGATTGTGAGTCAGTAAGGAGCCTAGCTTTCGAACCTAGCAGAACCTTTGTCAGGGCAAAGATGACAATAATGACATGGCCACAACGGCAAGAATAATAAAACTGGCCTTGGTGTCCATCTTGCAAGAAGTAGCCAGTAGCTCTCCGATGGTCAGCTGTGGAAAAGCAACAACAAAGATAACTAATTTATTCCATTGATTTTTAAAATTTTTAAATAGATAATAGATTTATTTTATGTTTTCAGTACAGAGAATATACCAAGGTGTGACATCACAGCTATTCATTGCTATGGGTAATGGTTCTAAACAATGTCAGGCAAGCAAGAAATGTTGTAACCTATCAGTTGCAAAATACACAGAAATTAGCATAAATCAATTTCCCAAATAACAGGAGTCAACTCATTATTTTTTTTCAAATTATTTCCCCTCCCTTGTGAAAGCAGGATTCGATACAAGGTGAGAAGAAGCACAAATAACCCCAGGCAAAAAGAATACAAAATCCATCTTTGTACAACATTTTCATCATTACCCAGTTTTGATGTCGGATGGAAATGAAGTAATAGTGAGTGCAAAATATGACCCATTGGCGACTTAACCTGAGATATTATAGGCTGTGGGGTCAATGGGAAATGTGTGTTAAAATCACATTTATAAGGTATTGCAGTGAGCTACAATTTGAGAGCCTGAAATCAGAGTCATGATACCTATTTATTTGTTTAGAAAAATGGTACAAATGACCGAGGATGAATTTACAGGTGACGAGGGCCTGAAATCAGGCTTGTGCCTAAAAACTGGCATCATTGTGCATCGTTGATGGGTTAAAAGTCGAGATCCTGAAATCTAGAGCCAGAATTTCCAGGTTACCAGGGCTTCAATTCAATGCATATTTGCCTAAAACTACTGGCACCTCTGACCATCGTTAATGGGTTAAAACGCAAATGAAGGGAAAGTCGGCCTGTGAGCTAAGAGCCTGAAACTCAAAAGTCATGATACCAATTAATTTGTGTGGGAAATTGTACAAACGAGCCTGAATTTCTAGGTCACCAGAGCCTGAATTTCTAGGTGACAATTAAGGGCCTGAAGTATTCAGGAATTTGCCTGAAAATACTGGCACCCTAGACCGTCATTGATGGGTTAACAAACGCACCGGGTGAAAGTCGGCGGGTCTTATGACGTCATGCAAGATGTATTCTGTCTCGTTAGTCGACGACACATACGAGGGAAAAAATTGTGCCTAAAGGCGATTGACGATGCCCGGTTTTGCAAATGTCAATACCAGGGTTGGCCGATAGAAGATGTGAAACAAAACCGCTTAATGAGGTTCTTACATGCAGGTTACAGAATAAGTATATCCCCTCTCTGGAGGTGTTCATTGAAAATATAAAGACCTGTAATACATGTAGTATTCAAACATTTGTCAGAAAGCCTATTCTATTACTCAAATTGCTGTTTTAACAATTTTACCAAACAAAATTGCCTATAAATGAGGGACATTTATGCATGCAGCAATATGAAGTATATATTAATTCATTCAACACTATACTAATTAAAAAAAACACCTTTATTATATTGATGAAGGTCTGTCATAAACCTCATAGTCACTTTAAATTTAATTTTATAAAATACATGTACTGCATATCTGGATAGTCCAGATAACATTTCAAATGAAATGGAATGAAATGTTGAAATAGTATGACAGAGATGTGGGATTGTTTTTCGAAACCCTAACATTACTACAGGCAGTTCAAAATGGCTATCCGCAGAGAAGCACCCCCACGCTCGACAAACTTTATCCAAACATAAGGATTTCTATGTACATGTATACACACAACCACTGAAACAATAATTTGTAGATCTTTATGTAAACAAAACAGGATATGGTTTCGTCTGCTACAGACTGTGAAGGTATTACTCATAAGCCACATCTAGGGGCTGGCCCGCAAAAAAACAACGAACAAACACGTAAAGAACATACAAACGACAAAAGGAAGTCAGGTAACAGACAATCAAATAAATAAACAAAAATCTAGACATTCACCTCTACATCCTAGTACATGTAGTTCCTCGAACAATTCCTTGAATGAAAAAAGTCAGTTTCAAATCATTATTTTTGCTAGATTCTTTGTATTATTTACAAATGAGATATTATTTCATACTGTCAGGAATAAAAGTAAAATATACATTCAGATTTTTATTTGTGAGGCTTTTCGAAAACAGTTGCACACCTTTAACTTTGTCTGAATTTACCAAATCAATTAATTTGCATCTCTAGTGGTTTTTTCATACCTGTTTTTTCCCTCTTACTAAATAGAAGTATCATGGAATTTCAAGCATCAATAAGTGGACATAACAGATCACAGAAACACATATTTTGTTAACCCTTTGTCAGTTATTTCATTTATTAATGAACATTAGCTTTGTATATCCCTTTAATAAAATCCACATGTATGTTATCAGAAGAAGACCGCCCAGTACATGCGCCAGTCATAACACAACCAGAAACCTGTTGGTATCTATATAACCATTCTAACCACAAAGAGACCCCCTCGAACAGGAAACCAGGGTGGTAGAATTGGTAGGAAACACTATTGTCCATTTCCTTCAGTCTATTATCTTGTCTGCCCACCATGCACCTCTCTCCTTTTCTCTCTACCAATATCTCTCATGTATTCTTTCTTTTCCTCTGCCCTCTTAATTGTATCAAGTCATGTCTTCTCTCTTAGTACATGCCGGCCATTTTTACACACACCCATTCATGTTTTATCATTTCTGTCAATTACTCAAAGTTTTTTCTTTGTTTATTGAGCTCTTTCTGCATCTCTCCCTAGATATGCTCCAAACTCTTTTTGTTGTGTATCCATTTCTTACTCCTGTCTGAAAGTTGGCAAAATTGTCCATCTGCATTTCTTTCATCTTTGTTCCGTTTGACTCTCCTTATCACGAATTCCAGTTTCTTCCCTTTACCAACCCTGTTTATAATGTATTTCCTGTTTTAAATCATTCTGTTTGTTGATATTTAAATTCACCTCTATTTCAAAATCTTCCAATATCCTCCCCTCCCACATCCATCCTCCCTCTCTTACCCCCTCCCCCGTCTCTCCCTACCAATGTTCTTTGACCCCACTCCCCTTCCCAAACTCCCAACTCCCTTCTTTTGTTGTTGCTCTCCCCTAACCTTCCCCTCCCTACTTCCCTGTTCACCATCCCCCTCTCGCACACCCCCTCCCTCTCTCTCTCCCCCTCTCCCTATCACTCTCTTCCACCCTCCCTACCACGGTTCTTTGACCCCACTTCCCCTTCCCAAACTCCCAACTCCCTTCTTTTGTTGTTGCTCTCCCCTAACCCTCCCCTCCCTACTTCCCTGTTCACCATCCCCCTCTCGCACACCCCTCTCTCTCTGTCCCCCTCTCCCTATCACTCTCTTGCACCTTCCCTACCAACGTTCTTCGACCCCACTCCCCCTTCCCAAACACCAAACTCCCTTGATGCTGTTGCTCCCCACTAACCCTCCCCTCCCTACTTCCCTGTTCACCATCCCCCTCTCGCGTACCCCTCTCGCACACCCCTCTCTCTGTCCCCCTCTCCCTATCACTCTCTTGCACCCATCCTACCAACGTTCTTTGACCCCACTCCCCCTTCCCAAACTCCCAACTCTCTTCTTTTGTTGACGTTGCTCTCTTCCTTTGTCCGCATACCTGATGATGACTTTTGTTGTGCGCAGCAGCTGGTGATTTTTAATGTCCTTTGTCTTCCAAAAACTTGTCTTGCTCTTTTCAAATTCGAGTCAATTGATTACAAACCCAAGCCTGATATGTCACAGCCTGATAGGGGGGCCCTAGTTGGCAGCTAAGCTAAAAGGATCACTTGTTGCATGCATAGCCATACCATCTTGAAAAGACTAAGAATATTACTAAGCTAGTTTGGTACATGAATATTAGCGCTGAAAATTTAAATTTCTTCCAATAAAACCCTAGCCTGGTTTTCTCAGCCTGGTAGACTGTAGTTGGTGATTAAAACGGATCTCTTGTTCTTAGACCTAAGAATATAACTAAGCTAGGTTGATACGTGAATTTGGGCCCTGAACATTTGAATTTCTCCCAGTAAAAGACAAATTTACTTTTTCTTTAAAGCGTTAATCTCATCTAGAAGTACGCAGTCAAGTGTGTATCTTCTGTTGGGGCAAGCGCAATTTGAAAACGTATGATTTAACTTGCACAAACAGGCCAGTACAAAAGAAGTTAGTAAGGAGCTAGCTTGCTGTGTATGTACAGTATGTATATAAAGTATTCAATGTTCTGAAGACTCTGTAGAGCGTACAGAGAATCAGATCATACAGGCACCTGCGCATCAGTCAAACCCTCCCATCTGATTGCCTCTCAGCTCCCATCATAAAACAAGCAAAGTAGGGTTATAAAAGGGGACATCTAGGATGTATTTTATGGATCGTAGTTCCATAAAAAGAGGGGGTTTCCAAAGGACCTACTGTGCACAGCTGAAGCATCTTCACAGAAAATCATAAAAACAGATAACACACATCTTTAATTAAAGTGATTCATTAACTTCATACAATTTCCCCCCAAAAGAGTAATATTTGAGACTTCAATCATACACAAAAATCATTGTAAGATCCTTCTGAAGTCTGAACAATGTGTGATACACTGGTCAAACCTGTCTTTATATAGTGGTCACCTGTCTATAGTAGCCAACCTGCCTATAGTGGCCACCATACATGTATGTGTTCCATGCAGAGAAAATCAATGTTATGGAACCTGTCTATAGATAGAGGTCACCTGTATACAGTGGTCACTTTTCTTGTTTCCCTCGGGTGGTCACTATACACAGATTTGACTGTAGTTTTTATAGAATAATAAGTTAAAACTTAAAATAGATTTTATCTCCTACTGCTGATTAATCCCTATACCATCGAAAAGCGTTCCCGTAAAACCTTTCACTCAATCGTGATTATCTCCATAGATGCAGGAAATGTTTCAAAAATCAAAACTTGTTTTGTTCTTCTATGACTACTTATGCCAAGCAAGGTACAGGTGAAATGTGAAAGATCCAAGCGATTTTGGTTGAATTTGACAAAGTTAACGGACCACTTTCAATATTAAAAAGATAGAACTATCAACTTCACAACATCGTTCATAAGAGTCTGTTGACACTTTTGGGAGGTTGCTTTAAATAAAACCACATCAAAGTTTAATGTGGTTTTATCTTTGCTGGGTGCATAGCCACAGTATTGCCCCCCTTACAACTAATTGCTTGTATTTTGGGTAGTAATAAAGCCATTAGCTACCATAAAGGGTATTAAATACCATAAAGGGTACTAACATGCTACTTGCAAACTGCTTAATATCTAATTTGGTCTAGATATTGACAGTCAAAAGGCCGTTATGGCCTGCGAATACCATGCAAACAGCATCAAACTAACAACCTTTTACTCTTAACCAGATAGTGAGAGTCAAAAGGTTGTTGTAACCTGCGTATACCATACAAACAGCATCTCAATACAACCCTTTCTCTTTACCAGTTTATTTCGGTGATTCTTTTCCTAGTAACATTTACTCAAATGATTATGTTAGTGCGTTCACAGCTTCAATCCATTGATTCTTAAGAATGGTGGCTGCTATCTAGAGTCTTTGGTATAGAAATGTACATATAGTAACATTATAATTTGGCTAAGATGAGTTTACATACAATGTAGCATCAGTCATGTTAAACCAAACTTGACCCATTCAGGACTGGGGGCAGGGGCCCGATTAAGGACCAGCAACATTTACCATGGTAATCAGCATCATTGGCTCTAACTCATCGATGTCAATATGCTAGAATAACATACAAATTAACAGAACGTAGCAGAGCATACAAATCGCCCTTACTCATTCAGTCGTAAAGGATTACACAAGCATATCTAGAGATCAGTGGAACTAGGTCTGGTCCTGGGTCATGATTGTGCTCTCGGCCACTGGTCCCAAAATGCTCCGGATAGGGTATAAGGTGAATACATGTTATACCAACAAATCAACTTGGTCTTCAATGGGTTCATCAATTGGATCCACTTCCAACTATAATGAAAAAAACCACAATAGCCCATTAAATCACATCCCAATCACATCCCTATCCCACCCCTCATTAAAATCAATTCAGCAATGAAAGAATAGCGACCAGACAATCTATTGTACTGTACTCCGCAGGAAACAATCTATTGGATATTGACCCTCCTCACCTGCAAAATACATGAAGCTTGATTCAGACAGCCTTTTATATTTAGTTTATATACGTGTAGCTACAAAGAAATGGCATTAGAAGTAGAACAAACCTGTACATACACTATACTGCCTATTCAAGGCAGACCATTTATAGGCTATGGTAATCAAAGCGTTAAGCTTTAATTACTCAGGAAATCGCAGTTGACTCTCAGCTCATTAAATATTCCGTCAAAGAATGAGCTAGACTTTGTTCTGTTTTCATCTTTGTTGTTATTGTATGCACATCGCACTCAAGTTTTAGGTTTACACTTATGTACACACATGACTAAGTTCCCCCTTTTTAAAAAGGTATATGCACATTATGTATGCGCATGACTAAGTTCTACAGTAAACAAACAAACTCGAACTTGACAGTTTGCTTCTAGCTCTGGCAGCTGAACAATTGATCAATTCTGGAGCCTCAAGGGGAAGTCTTACTACCTATACATAACGATGCGGCAGGGAATCACTTTTGGAAAACATTACATGCAGCCTAGGCTGGCTGCAATAGACAGGTGGCCACTAAGACAGGTTTGACTGTATAAATACATGGTTTATGTCTAAAGCTACTGTACTACAAAAAAGAAAAAAAGAAACAAACAAAACAAACTATGACTCACAATGTATGACAGTCAACAAAATACTATTGGCAGTTTCACACTGACTTGATAAATCTTAGAAGTTCTTTCAAAGTCATACAATCAACATTAATGATAATTTGCCAATATCCAAGAGCTTAATACATACACATGGTATGTATGTCTACAGCTACTACAAACAAACAAACAAACAAACAAACAAACAAACAAACAAACAAACAAACAAACAAACTATGACTCGCAATGTATGACATGCATTGTTATTGTATGCACATCGCACTCAAGTTTTAGGTTTACACTTATGTACACACATGACTAAGTTCCCCCTTTTTAAAAAGGTATATGCACATTATGTATGCGCATGACTAAGTTCTACAGTAAACAAACAAACTCGAACTTGACAGTTTGCTTCTAGCTCTGGCAGCTGAACAATTGATCAATTCTGGAGCCTCAAGGGGAAGTCTTACTACCTATACATAACGATGCGGCAGGGAATCACTTTTGGAAAACATTACATGCAGCCTAGGCTGGCTGCAATAGACAGGTGGCCACTAAGACAGGTTTGACTGTATAAATACATGGTTTATGTCTAAAGCTACTGTACTACAAAAAAGAAAAAAAGAAACAAACAAAACAAACTATGACTCACAATGTATGACAGTCAACAAAATACTATTGGCAGTTTCACACTGACTTGATAAATCTTAGAAGTTCTTTCAAAGTCATACAATCAACATTAATGACAATTTGCCAATATCCAAGAGCTTAATACATACACATGGTATGTATGTCTACAGCTACTACAAACAAACAAACAAACAAACAAACAAACAAACAAACAAACAAACAAACAAACTATGACTCGCAATGTATGACATGCAACAAAATATTATTGGCAGCTTCACACTGAACTGATAAATCTTAGAAGTTCTTTCAAAGTCATACAATCCACAGTACAGTGCAATGACAGTTTGTGCCAATATCCAAGAGATTGTAGCATTCAGAGCCTAACAATTGACAATTCTATAAAAGGCATCTTAAAGATCGAGCCTACTACAATGGTCAACTCTGCTGGCCAATTTCCATGCACTTGGCTAGCCAAACAATCCCATTTGTATGCCAATTGACCAAAAGTTGATCCATGCTCCAGTTTCTTTCATGGTCATTTATCTGACCACCTCCAAGTATGACTAATATCAGTATAACTGGACCATATCCAGACACCGCCATTTTTATGGTTCTTTTGATTGTTTAAGCCTACTCCGTTTTGTTTTGTAAAGTACAAACAGGTTTAATTACTACAACCACCAATTATGAAAAACAAAACAAATGAAGTGCCCAAGGTTTATGTCATATTTAACGAGTCATAAAAAAGACTGCACACACAATCATAAAAAGACTGCACACACATCTTTAAAGGGATTCATTAACTTCATACGATTTCCCCCCAAAAGAGTAATATTTGAGACTTCAATCATAAACCCCTTTTTAATTGGAGAACGTGTTTTCTACCTCGCTTTTACCCGAGTGAGATTTCGATAAAAACAGTAGGAGGTCAGGTCGTAAAACACGCAGCGAGAGGTTGTGCAGGTTTTTAATCAAAAGTTTTTCTCCGAGTCACCCGGGTAGGTTACTATAGCAACCGCACCTCTCTCATCGTGCGACCGGCTGCTAATCGGCGCGCGCTGGTATACGTTAGCGCGGGAAATTTTGACGGTCAATTCATATCGGGTATACAACAGGCAATCGGATCGGGAGCGCACGGTAGAGTAGAATTCAGGAACAAATAATTCTAGTTAAATCTCGCTGATACACGTGTTGGGATATTGCATGAGCTGAAGATAATTTTATGATCAGCGATGAATAATGCGCACACGTAGATCTATGTACCCTGGAGTGAGCTGTTGTACTTATCAAATTTTAGATTTGTTAAACTTCCAATTGTTATATTCATAGTATTATAACTTGTATTATTTGGGCAAATTTAAGTCTAAAATTAGGAGTATGTGGAATAGTGTTTGTGTGTGAACTTACAGCAGTTTAAATTGGCAACCTTGTTTACAAGAGTACCACATGTTCCCGATCCAAAACGCGATCGCTGCAATGTTTACATTTTTTACGGCCATGACGTCATCTACCCGGGTAACGTTCTGCGCGCTTTTTAATACAATGTTTATCAGCTTAACATCCTGACAACATCCTGACGTTACCTCGCTATTACCCTAGCCCGACTAGGTTGAATCCTACCGCGCTGTTGTCAGGACGTTACCGCGATTGGACCTTTTTAATACAAACGCGGTAGAATGTCTTCCTGACAACGTCCGGACGTTACCGCGACTATTTTCCTCAATTAAAAAGGGGTTATACACAAAAATCATTGTAAGATCCTTCTGAAGTCTGGACAATGTGTGATACACTGGTCAAACCTGTCTTTATAGTGGTCACCTGTCTATAGTAGCCAACCTGCCCATAGTGGCCACCATATGTGATTCGATGCAGAGAAAATCAATGTTATGGAACCTGTCTAGAGGTCACCTGTATACAGTGGTCACTTTTCTTGTTTCCCTTTATGGGTGGTGACTATACACAGATTTGACTGTACGTTTTTAATAGAATAATAACACAGTTTACTTTATAGTGAAACAAGTTAAAATTCAAATAAGATTTTATCTCCTACTGCTGATTTAATTCCTATACCATCGAAAAGCGTTCCCGTAACACCTTTCACTCAATCATGATTAACTCCATAGATGCAGGAAATGTTTCAAAAATCAAAACTTGTTTTGTTCTTCTATGACTAATTACGCCAAGCAAGGTACAGGTGAAATGCGAAAGATCCAAGTAGATTTGGTTGAATTTGACAAAGTTAACAGACCACTTTAAATATTAAAAAGATACAACTATCAACTTCACAACATCGTTCATAAGAGTCTGTTGACACTTTGGGAGGTTGCTTTTAAATAAAACCACATCAAAGTTTAATGTGGTTTTATCTTTGCTGGGTGCATTGCCAAGACATAGCCCACAGTATTGCCCCCCTTACAACTAATTGCTTGTATTTTGGGTAGTAATAAAGCCATTAACTACCATAAATGGTATTAACTACCATAAAGGGTACTAACATGCTACTTGCAAACTGCTTAATATCTAATTTGGTCTAGATAATGACAGTCAAAAGGCCGTTATGGCCTGCGAATACCATGCAAACAGCATCCCACTAAAGACCTTTTACTCTTAACCAGATATTGAGAGTCAAAAGGTTGTTGTAACCAGCGAATACCATACAAACAGCATCTCACTAATAACCTCTTACTCTTAACCAGATATTGAGTCAAAAGGTTGTTGTAACCAGCGAATACCGTGCAAACAGCATAAAACTAAAGACTTTTTACTCTTAACCAGATAGTGAGAGTCAAAAGGTTGTTGTAACCAGCGAATACCATACAAACAGCATCAAACTAACAACCTTTTACTCTTAACCAGATATTGGGAGTCAAAAGGTTGTTGTAACCAGCGAATACCATGCAAACAGCATCTCACTAACAACCTCTTACTCTAAATAACCAGATAGTGAGAGTCAAAAGGTTGTTGTAACCTGCGTATACCATACAAACAGCATCTCACTAACAACCTTTTACTCTTTACCACTTTATATTTGGTGATTCTTTTCCAAGTAACATTTACTCAAATGATCAATGATCAATCAACTGAAGAATGGTGGTGGCTATACATACAAAGTATGTACCTCAATCGAGAGTCTTTGGTATAGAAAAGTACATAGTAACATTATAATTTGGCTAAGATGAGTTTACATAGCATCAGTCATGTTAAACCAAAATTTGACCCATTCAGAACTGGTCCCAAAATGCTCCGGCTACGGTTAAAGGTGAATACATGTTATACCAACAAATCAACTTGGTCTCCAATGGGTTCATCAATTGGATCCACTTCCAACTATAATGTAGAAAACCACAATAGCCCATTAAATCACATCCCAATCACATCCCTATCCCACCCCTCATTAAAATTAATTCAGCAAAGAAAGAATAGCGACCAGACAATCTATTGTACCGTACTCCGCAGGAAACAATCTATTGGATATTGACCCTCCTCACCTGCAAAATACATAAAGCTTGATTCAGACAGCCTTTTATATTTAGTTTATATACGTGTAGCTACAAAGAAATGGCATTAGAAGTAGAACAAACCTGTACATACACTATACTGCCTATTCAAGGCAGACCATTTAATAGGCTATGGTAATCAAAGCGTTAAGCTTTAATTACTCAGGAAATCGCAGTTGACTTTCAGCTCATTAAATATTCCGTCAAAGAATGAGCTAGACTTTGTTCTGTTTTCATCTTTTGTTGTTATTGTATGCACATCGCACTCAAGTTTTAGGTTTACACTTGTGTAGCACATGACTAAGTTCCCCTTTTCTTTTTTAAGGTATATATGCACATTATGTATGCGCATGACTAAGTTCCAGGGTAAACAAACAAACTCGAACTTGACAGTTTGCTTATAGCACTGGCAGCTGAACAATTGATCAATTCTGGAGCCTGAAGTGGAAGTCTTACTATACATAACAATGCAGCAGGGAATCACTTTAGGAAAACATTACAGGCAGGCTGGCTGCAATAGACAGGTGGCCACTAAGACAGGTTTGACTGTATAAATACAAAGTTTATGTCTAAAGCTACTGTACTACAAAAAAGAAGAAGAAACAAACAAACAAAACAAAGTATGACTCGCAATATATGACAGTCAACAAAATATTATTGGGGCAGCTTCACATTGACTTGATGAATCTTAAAAGTTAATTCAAAGTCATACAATCAACAGTACAGTGGAATGACAATTTGCCAATATCCGAGAGCTTAATACATACACATGGTATGTCTACAGACTACAGCTAAAACAAACAAACAAACAAACAAACACACAATGACTCGCAATGTATGACAGGCAACAAAATATTATTGGGGCAGCTTCACAATGACTTAATAAATCTTAAAAGTTATTTCAAAGTCATACAATCAACAGTACAGTGGAATGACAATTTGCCAATATTCGAGAGTTTAAAACATACACATGGTATATGTCTACAGCTACTACAAACAAACAAACAAACAAACAAACAAACAAACAGACTATGACTCGCAATGTATGACAGTCAACAAAATATTATTGGGGCAGCTTCACAATGACTTAATAAATCTTTAAAGTTATTTCAAAGTCATACAATCAACAGTACAGCGTAATGACAATTTGCCAATATTCGAGAGCTTAATACATACACATGGTATATGCCTACAAACTATAGCTACTACAAACAAACAAACAAACAAACAACCTATGACTCGCAATGTATGACAGTCAACAAAATATTATTGGCAGCTTCACACTGACTTGATAAATCTCGGGTTCTTTCAAAGTCATACAATCAACAGTACAGTGCAATGACAGTTTGCCAATATACAAGAGATTGTACAGCATTCAGAGCCTAACAATTGACAATTCTATAAAAAAGGCATCTTAAAGATCGAGCCTACTACAATGGTCAAACCTGCTGGCCAATTTCCATGCACTTGGCTAGCCAAACAATCCCATTTGTATGCCAATTGACCAAAAGTTGATCCTGCTCTAGTTTCTTTCATGGTCATTTATCTGACCACCTCCAAGTATGACTAATATCAGTATAACTGGACCATATCCAGACACCGCCATTTTTATGGTTCTTTTGATTGTTTAAGCCTACTCCGTTTTGGTTTTGTAAAGTACAAACTGGTTTACTACAACCACCAATTATAAAAAAACAAAACAAATGAAGTGCCCAAGGTTTATGTCATATTTAACGAGGATTTCATATAGATTGTCTTTTTTTGTTTTTTGGTTTGTTTCCCTAATTATTTCTTACTCTAACCATCAACTATATTGTGTGACTAAAATCAATCAAAAACAAACAAACAAACATACATAACAACAAACAACAATCAATCAAACAAAAACCAAGCCAACAAACAAAAACAAAACAAACTATCAAACAATTAATCAGTCAAACTGCAATATCTGGAGTTGGTCTGGTTCCAATCATGGTCATTTATGTATGACTAATACGTATAACTGGACCAATTCCAGACACACCATTTTTGTTATCGTTTGTTGAGAAAACAAAAACATACAGCAAATAGACAAACATACAGACAAATCATATATATCTGGAGTTGGTCTTGTTTCATTCATGGTCAGTATTCTGACCACCTCCATCTATGACTAATAACTGGACCAATTCCAGACACCGCAATTTTTATTGTTCGTTTGATTGTTCGAGTTTATAGTTGTTGTTACTTTTTAGTATATAGAATAGGGGTGAAACAACTGTAGTTCCCCAAGTTATGGTCTTACGTTAATTAGCAAGGATTTTGCAATGATCATCTTTTTGTGATCTTTTCATTTTGCTTTACTGCCTCAGGTTTTTACCCAAGCCCCAATTTACCAACAAGTGAAAAAACAATTACAACAAACAAACAAAGTTACAAACAAACAAACAAACAGAAAGACAGACAGACAGACAAATTATTATATCAGGAGTTTGTATAGTTCCATTCATGGTCACTATCTTGAGAGCCTATGACTAATAAGTAGAACTGGGCCAAATCCAGACACCCCATTTGTTATCGTTCATTGGATTGTTTGAGTAATCGTTGTTGATGTTTAAAGGGACTTAGTAACATTGTCCAAACCCTCAAAATCCAATTGGAATTCTAGCGGTTCCCTCATACCTTGTTGTACTCGTATTAACAATAAAAGCACGGGACAGGTTTCGGTTTGTCAAATTTCCCTCTCGTTCAAAAGATATTTATGATTGACGTGTGCAGATGTTAAATTATCCACAGGATCGTCAAAACCGTGTACAAAGTAAAGTGCAATGAGTTAGTGAATATCACCTTGCATTTTTGCTCATTACTTGGCCATATAACATCCACTTAACTTGAACTTTTCACACAACACCCAGTGGACATAGCAGATAACAACAATATATATACATTGTATCAACCACTCATCATTTTTTGCACTTGTGAACAAAGTTACTAGATCCCTTTAAGTATGAATAGCAGTAGCAGTATAAAACACCAATTATGGAAAAATAAAACAAATAGACTGAGTGACCAAAGTTCATTTTCATATTCGACAAGGATGTATATTTTAAGGCTGAGTCATGTCGGATATTTTACAAACCGGGTTCCGATCGTTTTGAAACGGTCGAAACCGGATATTCCGATTAAAATGTTTTTTTTTTTTTGTTTTTTTTTTTCTTTTTCGGAGCCCGTTTCCGAAAAAACGAAACCGGGACCCGATGGTGACGGTCGGAACCCGATTAGATCGATCGAACCGACTCAGCCTTGGTATATTTGTGTGCTATTTTTGTCCCAATGTTTTTGTCAAACAGTAGTTGATCAGGAAACCCAAGTATGTTCCTGGTTACAAAGAAAACTTTCTCATCAATTTCTCAGAAATACTCAGGAAAGTTATACTGTCAGTGTCAATGAATGTAATAATTCAAAACTTTTATTTCCCAATATATATTTTAATATTTTGTTTGTAACATTGTCATTAATTTCTAAAAAATCTCCCCCACAGAGTTTACTTTACAAATTACATATTTTTAATAATTTATTTATAAACTTTGTATTATACATGGAAAGTGTAACAGTGCTATTTATGGGTTAGCTTAGCAGTTCATGGGTTGAAGGATGCTAACTCTAATACATGTCGTTTGGTTGGATGATAACAGATGAAGGAAACTTTTATTTTCCCAGTTATTTTGTTCAGTGGTCGTCTAGGGAAATAATTTATCATCATCAATTTCTTCGAAAAACATTCTCTTCTGATAGGATCGAGAGCCATCTTTCAGAACAGTTATATGATTTTAATTGAATTGAGGAAACTTTTATTTAATGCCGGTACTAGTTTTGCTCTGTATCCCGCGAGAACAAAAAGTCATCGGTTTCTCAGAAAGACTGCCTCCTAAAGTTAGAGACCTTTCGAATGTTGACAACTATTGACATTTAAAAGCAACTTTTATCTAACCATGTTTTTTTTTCTTCATTTTCCGATTGGCTTCCCAAATAAATGCCCTTTTAAATGTGAACTTTGAAAAAGAAATTGTTACCACTAGTTTAGCTTTTGTCTGGTGGGTATAATTAGGTGCCCTTATTTCTCACAATTTTCTTGGAAATAGGGAGATAACCTTCCCACAAGAGCATTATAAGTAATTTGACAATAAAACGATTATTTAAAGTAATATTTTATTTGTACTTAATCCTATTACTTGGAAAATACCTTGTCACGCAAGCATTAAAGCATTTTTAATACAACAAAACATTTTAAGTGAATGTGCATGTTAATAATTGACAATAAACCGATTAAAGTAATATTTTATTTGTACTTTGTGTACTGTTACTCGGAAAATACCTTGTCACCCAATCATAAAATAATTTGTTACTTATAACAACAAAACATTTTAAGTGAAAGTGCATGTTAATAATTGTCCAATTGTGTGCCCTGTTTCTTGGAAATTACCCTCTCAAAAGAGCACTAATAATTCACAATAAAACATATGAAGTTATAATATTTTTTACTGATCTGTACTATTTTGTGTCCTGTTTTGACTGACTGGTACATAGTGTATGTATGGTACCAGCACTACCTGGCAGTCTCGAAGATTACTCACATAGAGTCACTGCCACCTAGCTTCAGTTATTCAGACTTGATCTAAAATTTGACAAAATTGTTGACTACCTTTTCTTTCACTTTTGTAATTTTTAGGTAACAAATTAACACGCACACCTTTTACAATCGTTTGTTGGATACAAAATGGCACTTTGTTACATTTAACTTCATAAAAATGTTGAAAAAAGAACAGATTTTGTATTCCGAGGTATTAAACATTTCAAATGAGGTCTGCGCAAGACTAGCCTTTACCTGGGGTTTTTATCTGACATCTTGGAGAGGATGTATTATTTCTTGCTGGGTCACAAAACAATGCAATACCAAGTATGACTCATACGTGTGGTATATAATAGACCTTATAGGGTAATTCCATGCTGGGTTCGACTTCGAGTGTGTACATAGCTACCCTTGGTTTGCGGACCATATACAACCGAACTATATATATGTTTTTTGTGTGGGCATATATATATATATATGTTTGTTGTTGGGTGAGAAAGAGAAGGTCGCTAAGTCACCTTTTTGTACTTTTGAGATAATCATACATGTACAAAGTTTGGAGAGCCTCGTAGATACCAAATATATCTCTTTTTAAATTTTTATTGTTGATAAATATTTCACCAATTATAAATAATTATTAAATGAAAATTTGACATAACCTAGATGCAGCTTCGACCTAAAAAAAGTATGCAAAACAAAATTGAGCAAAAAATCGACTTAAAGCCCTTCTCACTCTGAACTGACTAGATCGATACATATTTGTGTGGGCATATAATAATTATGTACATTTTAATGAATCATGGAGCTGTTATTGAGGTATAAACAGGGAAATAAAATGTACACATATAGCTGAGCTATAGTTGATAATTATACTTATAGCCTTTTAGACTAGTTATACAAGAAAATCTGTCTTAGTGCATGGCCAGCTGCCTATAACAGCTAATGTTTGCGATTTATACAGCTCCTAATATGATTGATAATCATATTAGCTATTAAAAATAATCATATTAGCTAACCTCCCTAGAGTAGCCACCAAAACTGATCCATTGCAGAGAAACCCAATGCTATGTATGAACCTGTCTATAGAGGTCACCTGGCTTCATTGGCCATTAGGTATTGCTTTACCCTTAGTTGGTCACTATACACAGTGAGGTATGACAGTAAACACTTAAAGGGACTTAATAACATTGTCCAAATCCTCAAAATAAAATTTTAATTCTAGCGGTTCCCTTATACCTTGTTGTATTTGTATTTACAATAAAATCATGGGACAGGTTTCGGTTTTTCAAATTTCCCTTTCGTTACAAAGATATGTACGATCGAAGTATTCAGATAAGAAAAACTCCGGGCGAGTTTTTCATCCCTGTACAAAGTGAATGCAGTGAGTTAGTGAATATCACCCAATATCACTTTGCATTTTCGCTCATTACTTGGCCATGCAATGTCCATTTGACTTGAAATTTTCACACAATACCCTGAGGACATATGGGATAACAATAATATACTCTGCATCAACCATTCGTCACTTTTTGCACATGTCAACAAAGTTACTAGATCCCTTTAAATGTGTTATTGTTTTGTTGGTTTATACAAAACAATGCAATATCATTTATGAGTCATTGCGGATTGGACCTTTGGGGTAATTCCATGCTGAGCCGGCCCAGCTTGTACATGTATGTACCACTACCCACTAGCCGGTATACCATAAATATGGGCATATTTACATAGCACTCATGTATGGAGATAGCTAGCTATGGTTGAGATATACTGATATGAACAGTTGTTGAAAAGCTGTATTACATGGAATGGTACAATCAATTGATCAATTGTACAACCAAACGATTCATCGTAATTTGGAAAATTTAGTGAAAGTGATCATTTTACTGTCTGGTCAATCATGAGAATATCTTCTCAAAAGTGGGTCTTTTTTATGTCAAGATATGAGTTAATAAAGTTCAGCAAATGCTACAGAAGTAGTTCCTAAGCCCAGTCATGGCTCGAAATAGCTCATCTTGAAACGAAAAGTTAGGGAGTTCTAGTTGAGTAACAAATAAACGTACCAATATTTCAAATTACATGTAGGTGTCAGGGAGAGAGCAACGTAAGTATAAAGACAAAGCGATTGATTTCACCATGGACCCTGCGACCTAGTAGGGTCCATGTTTTAACCATCATTTACTCAAAGAATAAACAATAATACAAATTAGGTGTTTAAAAACAGTTAGGGAGAATTCATCATAAAACCGAAGACAAAGAAAATGATTTCACCATCACTTTTTCATTCTCCTTCCTCTTTCTTGTCGTGTATTGATGTTGAGTATTATCGTGGTAATGGTTAGGGACAAATCAACGTAAACTATAAAAAGACAAAGGAAATTATTTAACCATCACTCTTTCATTCTTCCTCTTTTGTTGTTAACGTTGTCGTGGTAATGGTTAGGGAGAAATCAACGTGTAAACTATAAAAAGACAAAAGGAAATTTTTCCCCATCACTTTGTCCAAGAATTGGCCAATAATATAAACAAATTAGGTGTTAAAAATAGTTAAGGAGAAATCAACATAAACTAAAATACAAAGGAAACTATGTTGTCTATTTCACCATCACTTTGTCCAAGAACGGACCAATTTTAGGTGTTAATAGTTATAGAGAAAAGACAAAGAAAAGTGATTTCACCATCACTTTTTCATTATTCGTTATCTTTCTTGATAAATATGTAGTTAGGGAGAAATCAACAAAAATACAAAGGAAACTACATGTATGTTGTCTATTTCACCATCACTTTGTCCAAGAACAGACCAATTTTAGGTGTTAATAATAGGGAGAAAAGACAAAGAAAAGTGATTTCACCATCACTTTTTCATTATTCGTTATCTTTCTTGATAAATATGTAGTTAGGGAGAAATCAACAAAAATACAAAGGAAACTACATGTATGTTGTCTATTTCACCATCACTTTGTCCAAGAACAGACCAATTTTAGGTGTTAATAATAGGGAGAAAAGACAAAGAAAAGTGATTTCACCATCACTTTTTCATTATTCTTTCTCTTTCTTGATGTATTGATGAGTACCATATCACCGTGGTAATAGTTAGGGAGAAATCAACATAAACTATAAAAAGACAAAGAAAATGATTTCACCATCACCTTTTCATTAAATTGTTCTTTTTTTATGTTGAAGTTAAGTCTTATAGTGGTAATAGTTAGAAAAAATTATTTCACAGTCACTCTTTCATTTGTTTTCTCTCTTTTTGTCGTCGATCCAGTCTCATTGGTCGTGGTGACGATGATACATACGCCTCACCATCCCCAAATATGATTTGTGGTCGCCAACCGAGCGTGAAAGTTTGCACAACAATGCGTGACTAACGTGGGAGAGTCGAGGGCTGTACCAACAAAAGGCCTGGTCCCGTTTGTTTCGCGATTCCCACTAACAGTAACAGGGACAGACTAAAAACCTTGAACCTGGGACCATGCAATCCCTGCTGTTGCTTCAATTATGACAAATACTACTGTCCATCATCGTCATCGTTTTTGAATTATTTTCAAGACTTTTCTCTCATCTTTCGGACTACATTTTGTAGTTCTCTTTTGTTTGATATATCTCTACTCCCTTTTATTCTTTCATCTACTCTCCCCTCCTCTGTCATCTACTTTCCTTCTCTTTCCTTTTCTCTCCTTCTCTTCTCCCCATTTCCTCCTTCTCATTGTTTTCTTGTTTACTCCTTCCTCTCTACTTCTTTGTCTTCCATATACCATGCTTTTGTCTTTTCACTTTCAACTCTTCTTTCTCGATCTCCTTTTCTCTCTTTCTTTTTATCTCTTCTTTCTCAATCCTCTCCACTTTATTTGTATGTTAACAACTCTCTTTCTTCTTCTCCCTCTGTACTCGTTCTCCTTTCCCCCCTTCTCTGTATCTTCAATCGTCTCTGCTTCTGATTACCATAGACTATCTTTTCTCTTCTTTCTCCAATTAATTTGTCTCTTTCGTCTCCTCCTGATACTTTAACATTTTGAAAACATTGGGGTATTTTAAACAGGAGGTGCAGAGAATCCAAATTCATTAGAGCACACAAGATTTTGACTTGCACATGTAGTTAGCATCACCGAGCACCACACTGTACATACATGTACAATGTAGGCACAGCACCCAAGATACGAAAATACACCACCCTGGTGGACTGTACCCAAACGGAAGAAGAAGAAGAAGAAGAAGAAGACGAAGAGGAAGAAGGAGTCTATGTTGAATCACATTGTCCTGTTCACATCGTTTATATTCCATATATGCTGCTCTCTCTTGTGGAAAAAAATAACCAGGTTTATGGCTCAAATGTTGTGGAAATGTCTCTCTTGAACAGATTAAAGGGGTCTAGTAACTGTGTTGACATGTGCAAAAAGTGATGAATAGTTTTTTTGTTGTTATCTGATATGTCCACAGGGTATTGCATGAAAATTTCAAGTTAAATGGACGTTATATGGCCGAGTAATGAGCACAAATTCAAAGTGATATTCACTAACTAATTGCACCGACTTTGTACACGGTTACTACTATCCAGTAGATAGTTTAACATCTGAACACTTCAATCGTAAATATCTTTTTAACAAAAGGGAAATTAAAAAAAAACGCAACCTGTCTCAGGCTTCTATTTATAATACAAACTGCTATAATTCCAGTTCAGTGGATTTTGAGGATTTGGACAATGTTTAATACTAGATCCCTTTAATTTGCTATGGACCTGTTGTGGAAAAGGTCTATCCCTGGAGTTTAGATCTCTGGTATCCTTTTTTCCTAGTAATGTTACTCATGAATTTGGCACTGTCCCATGAAAACCTCTCCCAGGGGAGGACAAATAATCGAGCTACTGAAGACAAAAAAGACAAACAAGACAAAATAAAACATCAAATACAAAATCTTAAAGGGATCAAGTAACTAACTTTTGTTGTTAAAATGTGTATTTTTGTGATCTGGTATTTTCTTTGTATCTGACATCTGGTATGTTCACTCGGTAATGTTTGAAGATTTCACATTGGTAAATAGATGTTATATGGCCAAGTAATGAGCGAAAATGAGCGAAAGTGATAATCGCTTTATACTCATTGCAATGAATTTGTACACAGTTATACCTTTTCAGTGGATAATTAAAAATCCCAACACGTCCATCGCAAAATATCTTTTTTTAACGAAAGGGAAATTTGAAAAAACCCAAAACCTGCTCCATGCTTCTATTGGTAATACGGATACAACAGGGTATGAGAGAACCACTTGATTTCTAATGAAGTTTTGTGGATTTGGACAATGTTACTAGATCCACTTTAACATGTACACATCATGTATCTGTATCTCATTACAGCATATATCATTTGGGGCTTCATAATTGCTTCTTAGTCATTCATAAAAACAGAACCGGGGTATTTCCAGTCCTCGTTTTCCAGCTATGCCGCCTCTCTCCGAGTGCGTTTGCGGAAAAGTCAACCAGGTTTTATGGCTCAAATGTTTTGGAGATGTATCTTGCGGTTTGAGTTCAGCGCAACTTTTTAATGAACCCTTCTTGGTACTGTACGTTACATGGGAACAGACTTATTTTAAATAGGATAATCATTAAGTTTTCTTGAACTTTGATGAATTTCCTCTCCAGAGTGCATTTGCGGAAAAGACAACCAGGTTTATAGCTCAAATGTTTTGGAAATGTCTCTTGCAGTTTTAGTTCTGTGCAACTTTTTTTTAATGACCCCTCATAGTACTGTACATTACAATGGGACAAACGAGGATAGTCATTAAGTTTTCTTGAAATTGTATGAATTTCCATGATGCCTTGCATCGCTTTGTCCCAAGTTCTCATAAATGTCCAAGGGATAATTTAGTACATAATAGAACATGGGACTAATTTTTATGACAGAGTTATTAGAAATCTAGCAACTACTTGATTTGTATTGACTTGAACTGACCCAGGCCCTGCATGAAACCCCCATAAAGTATTAATATAATAAATGACTCACCAGCAACACTCGATATTTCTAGGGAAACCCCTTTAGATGTCATATTTCAGAGACGCGATTGACAAGTTTCATCTGTTTAGTTTCTTCATTTGATATTACTCAACAGGAAACGTTGCCAAATTTGTTGCGGGTCTGATTTTAAAGAGGGACTAGAACTGGCGACTGTTTTTTCGTCATAGACTCCACAAATGCATTTTGTGACTCAAAACAACATGTCATATATGTCTAGGGTCTTCACAATTTCTTTGGTCATTCCTGTCACTTTTAAGAGATTGAAAAGTGAAAAGTGTTTCCCCAACGTTCCTCTTTCGATATAAAAACATTGAATAAAGAAAAATTTTGTTTTAAAGACTACATGTAGGTCTAGATCTGGTGACTTGATTCGTTCTAGATCCCACAAAGCCATTTTGTGACCCAAAACAACACATCATCGTGTCTAGGGTCCTCACTATTTCTGCGGTCATCCCAGCTAACTTTTAGAGTTATATAAAGATTGTAAAGTGTTTCCCATAAGTTCCTCTTCTTTAATTTGAAGATATTGCATGAAGGAACGCGTTTTGTAAGACTAGGACTAGATCTGGTGACTTTATTTCGCCTCAACGCAATGAAGTCATTTTGTGACTCAGCTCTGCATGTCATGATTTCTAGGGTCGTCACAATATCTGTGGCCACCCTTGTGTACCTGCAGAGACAACTTAGACGAGCGTTTTTAAGACAGGTTTTCTTTTCTTTTGATTAAAAAATATTGCCTGAATGAACACATAAGTCTAGGACTAGATCTTGTGACGTTATTTGGCCTCGATCAACGCAATGAAGTAATTTTGTGACTCAGCTCTGCATGTCATAATTTCTAGGGTCGTCACAATATCTGTGGCCACTCTTTTGGACTTGCAGAGACAACTTTGATGAGAGTTTTTCCCACAAGTTTTCTTTTCTTTTGTTTCTAAATATTGCATAAAGAAACACATAAGACGAGGACTAGATCCGGTGACTTTATCTAGCCTTGGCCTTCTGAAGTCATTTTGTGACTCAGTCCTAAACGTCATCATTTCTAGGGACGTCACAATTTCTTGGATCACCTTTGCTGGTATTTCTCTAATTTTTACCATATTGCATACAAAGAACACTAACAAACTTTGATAATGCCCGTTCGTTAAAGGGATTTAGTGACATTGCCAAAATCGACACAACTTACTCGGAACTCTAGTAGTATTCATTTACCTAACTGTATTCGTAAACTACTAATCGAAGCAACTAACTCGATTTGGTTTTCCAAATATCTCTTTTCGTTACAAAGATATTTATGATTGAAGTGTTCAGATTTTGAAAGTCTCCCTTCAACTGTGTGCAAAATTAGTGCAATAAATTAGCAAATATCAACAAGCATTTTCGCTCATTTCTCGGCCTTACAACACCCATTTAACATGAAATGTTCTTACATCACTCAGTGGACGTATTGGATCACAGAAATACACATTTTATCAACCCGTCGTAAGTTTTTGCATATCAACAAAGTTACTAGATGTACACAGCTATAACTATCCAGTGGATAATTCAAAATCTGAACACTTCAATCATAAATATCTTTATAAAGAAAGGGAAATTTGAAAAAACAAAATCTGTTCCATGCTTCTGTTGGTAACGAATACAACGAGGTATGAGAGAACCGCTAGAGTTCTAAGTACGATTTGTGGATTTGGACAATATTACTGGACCCCTTTAAGAAGGACTCTAGATAGATCTAGGGACATCACTGGCTTGGCCTAGACCCAATCCAGTCATTCCGTGACTCAGTCCAACACGTCATAATTCCGAGGGTAACCCTCCGCTGGAGATCTGACAAGTGTTTATCCCTAGTTATTCTTCCTTTTTGATACTTTAATCCAAAAGTGGCTCTGATTATGTGTCATTCAGAGGATTTTTAAGGGGCAAACATACAAAAAATGAGCTCATCTTTTTTCAGACCTTGGATTGATATTCTATTTCGCCATAAGGGTCAGATACGAAGCAGTGTCACCCGAACATGTGTCACGCAGATGTTGCGGTTCAAACTTTTAAAGGGATCTATAGTAACTCTGTTGACATGTGCCAAAACTGACGAAGGGTTGATAAAATGTGTATTTCTGTGATCTGATATGTCCTCTATTAGACTACGTGATGTGTGAAAATTCCATGGTAAATAAACGTCATATGAACATGTAATGAGCCAAAATGCAAAGTGATATTTGCTAACCCATTGCACTAACTTTGTACACTACACAGTTGAAAGTCTCCCATGGAGACTTCCAAATCCTGACATTTCAATTGTAAATATCTTTATAACGCAAGAGAAATTTGGGAAACCCAAACCTGTTCCGTGCTTCTATTGGTAATACAAATACAACAAGGTATAAGAGAACAGGTAGAGTTCTTCTAAGTAAGTTAAATGTGGATTTGTTACAATGTTACTAGATCCCTTTAATAAGATGACACACAAAATCAAAGACAATCAAAATGTGACACATATGCCTGATTTGTCCCTTATCTGACGGAGAATTAACGCAACAATAAACATCTGAAATTTGATCTTTTGCAGCTTGATGAGTCATATATAGGAAACAGTGTTTATTGATTGTCAGGACGATTTAAGGGCTACCATATTGTACAAAATCTATTCAATACATTACAATGTTTTGTATTCTTTAGTGGGTCCCCGACAAAGTGATCTTTAAATACTTTGAAACAATAACAAAAGAAGCCAACTGTTGTAACGGCTTTGATAACAATACTAATTATCCATAGTTGTAAAACTAAGAAGACTACAGCTGTTTCTTTACATAATCCAGTGATCATTCCATACATACAATTTTATTGATTCAAATTATCAATTTTATTTTGAACTTTTTACCATTGTTTCTTTATCTACATGTATCTATAAACAAACTATTTGATAAGGCGGCCATATTACTCAGGTATGACTATAGCACAACGCATCACAGCTGTTTCCTACATGGTAGGTACCTGTTACAGGTTTTCTATTACATTTATTTCTGGCATACATACATGTACGTAAGAAGTTCTGAAATGCAGTTACAACAGAGTCTCTACAGAGACTTTAATAAATTGAACTGAACAGATTATGTTGCTGGTGACTACTCGATGAGGCAGCCATATTAACTATATAATAATATACTTGATTTATATAGCGCCTAATATGATTGATAATCATCTCTGAGCGCATATTACTCAGGTATGACTATAGCACAACGCACCACAGCCGTTTCCTACATGGTGGGTACCTGTTTAAGGTTTTTCTATTACATTTATTTCTGGCATACATACATGTACATAAAAAGTTATGAAAAAAAGTTATGAAAGAACCCTTAATAAATTGAACTGAACAGATTATGTTACTGGTGACTATTCGATGAGGCGGCCATATTACTCAGGTATGACTATAGAACAACACATCACAGCTGTTTCCTACATGGGTACCTGTTTCAGGTTTCTATTACATGATGATGTACGTACATGTGCATGAATAATTGCTGACTTATTAGCAGTTGGCACAATTTATGGCACACCGGTTGGAACAAAGTCAACCTCATCAATAAAGACCACAAAAAACACCTTAGTAGACAGGTGGTCTTTGTAGACAGGTTCATTTGTATGCAACCAGCTTCCTAAAGACTCGGGATAAGTGGTCTCTATAGTCAGGTTGTCCCTAGAGCAGGTTAGACTGTAATAAGGTAAAGAAGGTGAATTCATACAAAATTAACCCATACAATGGTTTACAACCTATACAATGTCTTAACCCAATGCTAGATATTAATTTTTTTGCTTCGTGGCCCAGTCGGGCAAGTAAGAACAAGATTCTGAACATTCTAGTGGCCCGAAACCTTAATCTGGTGGCCCCAAACAAAGAAAAACATAAACAATCCAATAATATTTGGTTGCCCATTCGGGACATTGGGCCTGTACTAATTTGAGCATTCACTTAACCCCTTGACTACGAGAAAGTGCATGGTGGGGTATGAACAAACCCTATGGGAAATTCAGAATCCCAAAGGGAACAGGTTAAAAAATCTGTAATATAACGAGTCATGAAACCCAGAACAAATGGACACTTCATTCTTAGGCCCTGTCTACATTGGGTTATAGCATACTCTCTGAATCAAAGTGATCAAAATAGAGAGAAGTCGGAGAAAGAACTATAGAAACTTGTCAAAATAATATCCTTTCCTTCTCATCCTCACAACAAAGATGAAGATCTTAGCACGTCGCCTTGGTGACTGGGTTATCATCCTGTACTTCAAACTTTATTTGAATTTTTTGTAACAATCTTTCTCTTATCATTGTTAATTTTTCTGTCATACTTTTATGCTTTCCTTTTCACACGTGCCGATTTCTCCTCTCCTCGCACTGATCATTTCGTTCATAAATTCCTCATCTTCAAGTCTTCATACTTTTATACTAGAAGAAATCTGTCAAATTATGTGTGTGTTTTTATCATATTAGACTGAAGAATACATAATCTTTGTTTCTATTGTGAGCTACAGATGTACAAAATGTGTCCAATTTCCTTTTCTCCTCTCGTTCCCATATGATGAAGATGGTACGGCGTCTTCATAACTGGGCCATGCACTCACCATAAACCCGATAATTCTGTTTACAACACTATATCCATTTTGTATAGCTTGTCTCTTCTCCTTTTCTTTTTCTGAATGGGCAGTGTGCCGGCGCCTTGCCAAGCTGGCAACACTAGCCGTGTTCACAAAGGTAGAGAAATTGTGCTCACCATGCAGTTTGAAATGGTTTGATTGTATGCATATTTGGAGAAGATTTTCACAATAATTTTAGAGACGATCTTCACATTTACAGTTCCAGTCTTATGAGCATGATGGAGACATGCTCTCAACTCGCAGTAATTACAATTATGGTGCGAAACACAGAGCCTGAGAGAGCTTTGAAGCCTGATTTAAGTGACCAAAGTGGTCAAAAGAACTTAAAATTGGTCTTCACATTTATTTTTGTCTCTGTCGTGTGAACAATGACATGCTTACACACTCACAGTCAATTAAAATCATGGTGCAAAAAGCAGAGCCATGGATAGTCGGGGGCTTAATGGTAAATGTCATGTGCATATTGAAGCCTGATTTAAGGTAAGAACAAATGAAAATTGTGGATCATTTTGTAGAAGATTCTTCGCAATCATTAATCCCCATCTTGTGAACATGGACACCCTTGCAGCAGTTAAACTCAGCGAGCAAACAGCAGAGCTACTGAGAGTCGCAGGGGCTCAATGGCGCCTAGTACATTAAAGCCTGATTTAGATGACCAGCGAGGTCCAAAGAACTGAAAATTGGTCTTCCAAAACTTTCTAACATTGAAGAGATGATCTTCACAAAATATTAATCTTTGGTCTTGTGAACATGGACACTCTTCCCAGCAATTAAACTCGGGGTGCGAAAAGCAGTGATGAGGAGAGTCGGGGGCTCAATGGCGCCTGGCACGTTGAAGTGGCTCTTGAGAGGTTTGGAGTGGAGAGGAGGAGAGGAGTACAAGGGGGTTGGAAGGGGGTCCAAGAGGGGTGGTAAAACATAACAGGAGGTGAACAAGTGTATCGGCTACCCATCAGAGCTACATGTAGAGGAGTTGCTCTATCAATCCAGAACATTGCAGGTGTTCTGGTCCAGTGGTTGGTGTTCCAATCTTCACCCATATGGACAGTTTCAGAGGAAGAGAAGGGGTTTAGAATAGGGTCGAAGTGGGGGGTAAAACATAACAGGAGGGGAACAAGTGTATCAGCTACCCATCAGAGCTACATGTAGAGGAGTTGCTCTATCAATCCAGAACATTGCAGGTGTTCTGGTCCAGTGGTTAGTGTTCCAATCTTTGCCCACATGGACAGTTTCAGAGCAGGATTTGTAGAGAAGAAGGGGGTTGGAAGGGGGTCCAAGACGGGGGTAAAACATAACAGGAGGTGAACCATTGTATCAGCTACCCATCAGAGCTAGAGGAGTTGCTTTATCAATCCAGAACATTGCAGGTGTTCTCCAGTGGATAGTGTTCCAATCTTCACCCATATGGACAGTCTCAGAGGAAGAGAAGGGGTTACAAGGGGGTCGAAGAGGGGGGTCAAACATAACAGTAGGTGAACCAGTGTAACAGCTACCGATCATAGCTGCTTTACAGATGCAGAACATAAAGTATTGGAGTTGTTCTGGTCTATAGTCTTATGGTTAAGTTTTTCAATCTTCACGCATACGGACAGCTTGCGATCAGGGATTGGAAAGAGGAGAAAGGGGTGAGAAGGAAGTCGAAGAGGGGGTAAAACGTAACAGGAGGTGAACTTGTGTATCAGCCATAAATCAGAGCTAGAAAGTTGCTCTATCAACGCAGTAACAAGGTATTGTTCAAGGTATTCTTGGCCCTGTAACATATCGATTCACAATTAATTGTAGAGTCTATTGATTGATCATAAGATTAACTAGAAATTGCGCGCTCGGCGGGTCGCGCAGCCGAGCACATGTATCCCCCGAACCAATTGCATTGCACTTTTGTGGGTTGTAATATTGTGAACTGAACAAGTTTGGTGGTGTACGTTGTTCTACTAGGCTGGCAGTAGCCTTTGGGCAAGGCCTCGCGCGCTGTTTGTCCTCCGAGCAGGGTCTGATTAATAGACAAGGCGATGTGCGCTTACAGCAGTGATCGCTGGACTGAGCCGCGTCAGCGGCGAGGCCTTTGCTAACTTGCGGAGCTCATTAATATTGGCATATGTAACAGGCTCTTACATTATGCAGCAGTTAAAAACAATTGCAGCCAATCGTCATTGTTTAGGGTTTTGAACAAGGTGTTATACTTGGATTTGTTTATCAATTATAGGGGGATCAGTATTCAAGTGTACTAGAGTCTCTAGAGAATCATATATCTCATTCAGTTTAAAAAACATTATTTTAATGTCAAGTAAGTTTTCAAATGACTCAAGTATTAATTAATTTGCTGTTTGATCATGGATTTATTGAAAATATTACTTCATTTTTTTCTCATTCTAACAATCTATACCTATGCAAAGTAGATCCCCTGATCTTTCTTTTCATCCCTCAGCTGAGATATTTGCAATAATTGTGCATGGCCCTGGTACTTTTTAGACATGTATTTCTGGATTTGATGTCTGAACCTAAATCTCTTACACACAACGGCAACCATGAATCCGCCCCACACCAAAATCAATAGGCTTCATCCTCTTTCCTTAATACACCTTCATACCAAATAAGAAAATGATCGGACAAGAACTCGGACCTGTAGAGCGTTCACATGGTAATCTTAACTATTTCTTTATATCATGGTTATCATGGTTACCTTGGCAACCAGGACTCCGCCCCACACCAAAATCAATAGGCTTCATCCTCTTTCCTTAATACACCTTCATACCAAATTAGAAAATGATCAGACAAGAACTCGGATCTATAGAGCGTTCACAAGGTAATCTTAACTATTTCTTTATATCATGGTTACCATGGCAACCAGGACTCCGCCCCACACCAAAATCAAAAGGCTTCATCCTCTTTCCTTAATACACCTTCATACCAAATTAGAAAATGATCGGACAAGAACTCGGACCTGTAGAGCGTTCACAAGGTAATCTTAACTATTTCTTTATATCATGGTTACCATGGCAACCAGGACTCCGCCCCACACCAAAATCTAAAGGCTTCATCCTCTTTCCTTAAGACACCTTCATACCAAATTAGAAAATGATCAGACAAGAACTCGGACCTGTAGAGCGTTCACAAGGTAATATTAACTATTTATTTATATCATGGTTACCATGGCAACCAGGACCGCGCCCCACACCAAAATCAATAGGCTTCATCCTCTTTCCTTAATACACCTTCATACCAAATTAGAAAATGATCGGACAAGAACTCGGACCTGTAGAGCGTTCACAAGGTAATCTTAACTATTTCTTTATATCATGGTTACCATGGCAACCAGGGCTCCGCCCCACACCAAAATCAATACGCTTCATCCTCTTTCCTTAATACACCTTCATACCAAATTAGAAAATGATCGGACAAGAACTCGGACCTGTAGAGCGTTCACAAGGTAATCTTAACTATTTCTTTATATCATGGTTACCATGGCAACCAGGACTCCGCCCCACACCAAAATCAATAGGCTTCATCCTCTTTCCTTAATACACCTTCATACCAAATTAGAAAATGATCGGACAAGAACTCGGACCTGTAGAGCGTTCACAAGGTAATCTTAACTATTTCTTTATATCATGGTTACCATGGCAACCAGGACTCCGCCCCACACCAAAATCAATAGGCTTCATCCTCTTTCCTTAATACACCTTCATACCAAATTAAAAAATGATCGGACAAGAACTCGGACCTGTAGAGCGTTCACAAGGTAATCTTAACTATTTCTTTATATCATGGTTACCATGGCAACCAGGACTCCGCCCCACACCAAAATCAATAGGCTTCATCCTCTTTTCTTAATACACCTTCATACCAAATTAGAAAATGATCGGACAAGAACTCGGACCTGTAGAGCGTTCACAAGAAAATCTCTGCGGCGGACGCGGCGGACGCGGCGGACGCGGCGGACGCGGCGGACGCGGCGGACGCGGCGGCGCGACGAGGCCAAATCCATAGTATCCCCCGAAGTGGTTCGGGGGATACAATTAATTATTTGTACAATTAATCGCGAATCTCTATGTTAGAGGACCCTGTAGGGTGTTCAGTTTGACTAAATACTAAAATTTATTTTATGATCAGTTTTTAGTGAATAGAAATATGCTAAAATCTATTTTAGTGTTGAGTGAAACACCCCCCAGGTCTAGTGGTTAGTGTTCTACTTAATCCATATGGACATTGTCAGGCACATGGCAATGTGACAGGGCTGGTGGGTGTTTCACAAAGATCCTAAGTTGAACTTAACTCTAAGTTGGACTTATCTATTATGGAAAGCCATGTGTAGCCTTAGAATAAAATATATTCAAAACCAAGAATGCACATATTTTAGACTGTCATAAATTTTACTTCAAAAACATGGAATCTCCTTGACAATAGAAAATATTAATGATTTAAATCAACATTTTATGCCTTTGAAAAAGGACTTTTAAAACAATTTTTCAAAGAAACTAATGGCTTTCCATACTTTTTAAGTCCAACTTAGAGTTAAGTTCAACTTAGGATCTTTGTGAAACACCCCCTGGTATGTAAGATATCACTATGTCCACATCTTGGTGAGATTTCAAGCCTGAAATCAGTTCATTTGTCAAACAACACAATACTAAAATGAAATAATGTTACCATTCAATATTTGTATACAATATCAGAGCTCAACACAAGCACTTGCCCACTTGCCTGGGGCAAGTAAAAAAATGTATGTTGGGCAAGTAAAATGTCATAAATAGCCTAGTTTGGTTGCCCGATTGGGCAACTAAATTATTGTTCAACTAGGAGAGAACAATTTAAATTTCTTCCGTGTAATTCTCATCTAGAAACGAGCAATCAATCTGCCAAGCAGATCAGGTAACTTAGCTCAATTAATTCTCCCCTTGTTTCTCATTGATTTTTTTGGGGGGGCAAGTACATTTTCTGTTTGGCCAAGTAAAATGTGAAAATGTATGATTTTACTTCCCCGAATAGGCAAGTAGCAGAAAAAAGTAAGTGTGTGGGGGCTTGTATATATATACATGTTTAAATGACACATACAAGAATTTGCTTTGATCAGGCAATGCCTTGGCCTGTGCTAAGGCACTTTCTTCTGTGAGGGAAATTAATTCAGGCATTTCATTCCGCAGAGGGCAAGGCCGGGGGGAAAGATCTTTGCAGGACTGACTGGACTCGGTGAAGAGTTCAAAGCGAGAAGCAGAAAAAGAGAGGGGGTAAAGGAGAAAGGAAGTCACCTGAATATAATCTGAGAGATAGAGAGAGAGAAGAATATTGCTCGACTAAATCTAAAGTAAAAAATCGCCAGGATAGAAGCAGAAACAAGAAAAAGGAAATCACCTGATAAAATCAGAGAGAAAGCAAATTGCTTGACTAAAATTCTGAAGTCAGAAAGAAAATTGCTAGAGTAAATTGAGAACGGCCATAACAAAATGGCCGACAAAAAACAGAAAGTGATATCGAATTTTAACTAAAAAAGTGGGAAAACATTTTTATTGCCCCAAACAGCAGAAAGAGTAAAGGTAAAGTGCTTGAATAACAGCAGATCGTATAAAAATTCAACTGGATACAATGTACAGGAGCATAATAATTTCAACTGAATAATAATGAGGTAGGGGAAAAGAAAGTCAACTAAATAAAAAGGATAACAAAAAAAAATGTAACTGAATAAAAGAAGAAAGGAAAAGAAAGTGAACTAAATATAAAGGATAGAGAAAAAGATATTTATCTGAATAAAAGCAAATTAAGGGGAAAAGAAATTCAACTGAATATAAACAGAAGTTGACAATAAATTCAACTGTATAAAAAGGATAGAGAAAAGGAAATTAATCTGAATACAAGCAAAAGAATTTCAACTGAATAATAGATGGGTAGGGGGAACAGAAAGTCAACAAAATAAAAAGGATATAATTTTTTTAAAATCTGAATAAAAGAAAAAGGGGACAAGAAATTCAACTGAATAAAATCAGAAAGTGAAAAAAAATCAACTGTATAAAAAGGATCTAGGGATATATATATATCTACACGTATATATACATCCTACTGAATAAAGTCGGAAAAGGAAAAAGGAAAAACGACAGACTGACCTCTCAGAATATTCAACGCAGGGGGTCCAAAATGGGGTAGTAAATTCACGCCTCCTGCATTACTCTAGTATTGCATTTCTCGCCCCTATAGCTTGTTTGAATGAAATATACGCGGTTTCTAGGTTAAGCTTATGTTAACTTTATATTATCTCTGTGAATCTTCGTATAGGGCAGTCTTGCGAATAAGGTGGGGATCGCACTGACCTTTCCATATATACAGTACATATTTGAGTGATGATTCCCAATTTGAATTTGGAAGAATAACCATTTTAATCCACGCGAAGCAGAATAAGATTAATTTTAATTATTGGATATGAAGTATAGAATGTTTTTGTTTGTTAGCCAAAATTCTTGCTGGTTAAAATAAAAGTATATACATTAAACGCAAAGTTACTTGGACAAGTTTATGACTGAATACAGCTTTAAATTGGACAATCCACCATTGCAACCTGAAAACAATGGCAAAGAAATTGAATTCAATCTTAATTTAACATTCACTATGGTCATACATGTACCTGAAGGCAATTCATCCAGGTACAGTGTACATGTAGGTACGGAAAAGTCAGATAACGAATTTACAATGTATGACAGAATAGATCTTGAAATTGAAGAATCCACCTTTAAAACACCAAAGAAAAAGTCAAACAAAATTGAACTCAATCTTAATTATAGCCATACAGACAATTAATACATGAAGCTAAGAAATGGTCATTGGAAAACGAATCTATAACGAATGAACAAATTAATACTGTACAACTTGGAATGGAGGAATCCATCACTACAATTTACAACAAACTCTAAATACTGACAGCGAAATCCATTTCACTCCAAATAAAATGAATTAAATGCAAATAATACAGCTCCGCGAGTTAACCGGCCGACCTTCAAGATGCACGCTCCCGTGAATCTCAATCGCTGACCCAATTTCTTCACTCAGCCGCATCCAATTCGGTGGTCATTGCCTTGAATTACGGCTAAATAGAGCTTGGTTTGACCTGTCAGGTGCGCTAATGAGACACCTGAGGCCCCCAGGGGTACAGGTGGAACACGTCATACAGGTAGGGCAAGGGAGTACAGTGTGGCTCAATAAAAAATACCAAAGTATATGGTGGCTCACAAAAAAAATCAAGAGAATAGAGATTTTTTGATGTAGGGAAGCATGAATAAAGTTTGGGTTGACCCTTCAGGTGCGCTAATAAGACACCTGAGGCCCCCCAGGGGGAAAGGTGGAACACGTCATACAGGTAGAGCAAGGAATTACAGGGTGGCTCAATAAAAAGATATCAAAGTATAGGGTGGCTCATAAAAAATGTAGAAAATAGAGATCGGTTTGACCTGTCAGGTGTGCTTATAAAACACCCGAGGATGAGTCCCTTTATACTATATGTAGGACTAGGTGGTACAGGGTGCCCCATGAAAAGTATCAAAGTATAGGGTGGCTCATAAAAAAAGAAGAGAATAGAGTTTTCTTGGATTTACAGATCTATGAATACAGTTTGATTTGACCCGTCAGGCCAGTGCACGAATAAAACACCCGAGGCCCCCAGCAGGAAAGGTGGAACACATAATACAGGTAGGGCAAGACAGTTCAGGGTGTCTCATGAAAAAATCCAATTACTTACATCTTTGGCTTCATTCAATCTGACACACAATCTTACACAAGGTATGACAAAGATGAAAAGATAATTGGACAGAATACATACGTAGACAGTATTGAAACAGGTATTTAATGCATTTTAAATCCATTAAAAGTGCTAATTTCTGAGGCAGGTGAATTAAAACATGATGATACGCTGACCGGAGCTTCAAGTTTCTCAGCGCATATTGACCTATATTCTTGCCTAACATCTATGACTCAAAAGTATAACAAATGTGATTCTACACAGTTTGTATCGTTACTTGTTCCCTCGATTCTAATTTAACATTTATAAGATACAATTTAATAGCCAGCTGATTTGAAACATCATAGGCTATAACTTGACCCATTCTAGCCATACATGTATGATTTAAGGCATCTATTGGATTTAACATTTAAAAGTCGGGTGAGAAACGTAGTAAAAGGTGACTCAACAGAATGTATACAGCAATTCCTGATAAATGGTTTTAAATTGCATTCACGAGATCTCATTTCAGAGCCAGCTGATTTTAAACATGATACGCTGACCGGAGTTTCAAGCTTCCAAACCCATCTTGACGTACTCTAGCCTCACCTGTATGACTAAGATCATGAACAGCCTACACATATTGCAGGTGAGAAGGTACAGGGTGACTCAACAAAATGTACACATGGATTCCTAAATTGGTTTTAAATTGCATTCATGAGATCTTGTTACGGGCCAGCTGATTTAAAACATGTTACGCTGATACGCTGACCCGAGTCCAAACCCCTCTTGACTTATATTCTAGCCATACCTGTATGACTCAGGCCTACATCTATCACAGGTGAGAAGGTACAGGGTGACTCAACAAAATGTACACAGGGAATCCTAAATTGGTTTTAAATTGCATTCATGCGATCTTGTGTCAGCGGCCGTAGTTTCAAGTTTCAAAACGCATCTTGACCTATTCTTGTCTCACCTGCATGACTCAAATGCATAGGCCTTCACTTAACCCGTTGCTTACGGGAACCGGGTGGGCTACATGTACAAAGTCTATGGGGATTTCAGAATCTTGTAGTGAACGGGTTAATATACGTTGGCTGGAGTGCCAAAACGTTGACCAGAGCTTATCATGTCACAACCTACTTCTTCTTCTTCTTCTTCTTCTTTTTCTTCTCCTCATTAATTTGCCTCCTTCAATGATCCTGAAGATACTTGCAGATACAGTTTGACCTCATACAACCTGACCTGAATGACTCAACTATTAAAAATAGTTCATTTTCTATGACCTATTTGTTGCAGATGACCATGGTCTCAATATATCTACTTCTATCACCAATTACCTGGGCTGACCTATCATCCATGTTCCACACTATTAGAGGGTGTTCAATTCAGACCCGCCTTTCAGTGAAATTAATTCGTTATTTCTGACCTGTTTCCCGAATGGCCATATTTGTAACTGTGCTACAGGATTGAAATGTTTTTAATACCCTTTTCTGTTACCTATTTAAATAAGATGATCATAGTTTCTATTAACTGGGTAGACCAATCCTTGTTCCTCGCTATTTGAGGGTGTTAAATTCGGATTCGCCTTTCAGTGAAATTGTTTCGTTATTTTCTGACCCATTTGTATGGAATTACCTTATTTCTAAAAGCTCTAAAATAAGTTTTTTTTAAAATATTTTCTCTGACATTTTAAAAATTTGTGCAGATGATCAGACATACTCTCAATTACCTGGGTCAACCTATTCTTGTTCCATGCTATTTGAAGGTGTTAAATTCGAGGCCGCCTTTCAATGAAATTGTTTCGTTATTTTCTGACCCATTTGTATCGGTTGGCCACTTTCTTTACAGTTTTCTTCTTTTCTTTGACCTATTTGTTTCAGATGACCGCAGTATTCATTCAGTAGCTATCTTCCTTACCTGGACTGACCCATGCCCATCCCAACCTGTAGCTGCCCCGAGGGTGAACACATCACCAGGCATCAAACTACAAGGTGGTTCAAGAAATTATTCCTCTTAACTGTGATCTACCTATAGACACAGGTAAGGTACATGTATGTCTCTAGAACTACCAGGTTGGCTCAGCTCACCACAGTTATTGCAGAAAAGACTATTCAACCGATTTGTATTGGATTGCCTTTTTTTGTTACAGTTCTATAGGATTCAAATGTTTTTAAATTCCCTTTTCTGTGACCTATTTGTTTCAGATGACCGCAGTATTCATTCAGTAGCTATCTTCCTTACCTGGACTGACCCATCCCTATCACACCTGTAGCTGCCCCGAGGGTGAACACATCACCAGGCATCAAACTACAAGGTGGTTCAAGAAAATATTCCTCTTAACTGTGATCTACCTAATGTATAGATAGACACAGGTAAAGTGTGTCTCTAGACCTACCGGGTGGCTCAGCTCACCACAGTTATTGCAGAAAAGACTATTCAACCGATTTGTATTGGATTGCCTTTTTTGTTGCAGTTCTATAGGATTCAAATGTTTTTAAATTCCCTTTTCTGTGACCTATTTGTTTCAGATGACCGCAGTATTCATTCAGTAGCTATCTTCCTTACCTTGTTTGACCCATCCCTATCACACCTGTAGATGCCCCGAGGGTGAACACATCACCAGGTATCCTTTATTCCTTCTCCTTCTCTCTCTTCTTGACTTTTCGAGTCCATATTCCAAAAACCTTTTCGGTACCCCTCTTCTAAAATCTAAATCCATCTCCATCCCTCTCCACATCTCTCAATGATTTTCTCTGAATCCTCTAAAGATGCTCTATCCCATACTGTTTATCTTCATTTTCTTTTCTTTGTTTTTTTTTAATGAAAAATATTGCTGAAAACTCCATATCTACTAAATAAATTGACTGTGTAATGAAATCATGAGAGTCAAGAGAGGGCCTGATGTTTCCATCCTACCAGAATCTTCTTCAGAAGCAAACATTTTCCTGGTTTGTAATCTTCTTCACTTTCTGGCCTCATACATCGTAACTGGCCTTTCCACAGTGACCTCAATCATCCTGGACCGGTCATTTCTTTGATCTCAAAAGCACAAACTTGACCCGACGAGTGTGTCATCCCAACATCTGTAATTAAAGTGAGAGTTTTTTGGGGGATTATTGGTAAGGGGGATGATTAGGGACAGTGTTTCATACTACTTTAAAAACCTCTGTATAGTGACTGCCAAAGGGAAACAAGAAAAGTGGCCACTGTTGACAAGTGACCCCTATTGACAGGTTACTTGTTTTTTCTCAGCAGGGGATCATGTTTGGTGGCCGCTACATGCAAGTTGGTTGCTATATTAAACAGGTGGCCTCTAAGACAAGATTTGCTGTATTTCTTGTTAATCCTCTACTTGGACCTAACATACACTTTCCACCAACATCTACCTTCTACATGTCATTTCACCTGCATGACTTAAAAATTAAATTGCAACAGCCAATCAGCCATTTTCTTTGATTTCAAGAACTTAGATTGACCCAATGCGTGTGTCATCGCAACACCTGTAGATGTAATGAAAGTTAGGGGGAGAAATTTGGTATGGGGCCGGGTGCACCCCCCTGACTCATTTCTTTAATCCTCTACATGGATCTAACACACACCTTACATCACAGTCCTACACCAAAACTGTCCATTCACCTGTAGATATTTGCATGGGCTTTGCCTTTTTTATTTCAACAATCTAACTTGACCCAACGAGTGTGTCATCGCGACACCTGTAGATGTACTAAGAAGGGGGGGGGGGGGGGGCATGGGCAGTGTCCCCTATTAAATTGTTTAAATCCTCTATATGGATCCAATACTGTCAATTCACCTGTATAGATTTGTATCGGCCATTTTCCTTTTATCTCATCAGCCTAACTTGACCCAACGCATTGCAACACCTGTAGTTGTGTTAAGATTCTAGGGAGAGATATTTTACAGGGGGCGATTTGGAACAGTGTCCCTTACTTATCTTCATCATGGATACAACACAAACTTTACCGCAGTCCAACACCAAAACTGTCCATTAATTCACCTCAGAGATTTGCATCGGCCAATTCCCTTTCATCTCAACACACTAACTTGACCCAACGAGTGTGTTACTGCAACACCGATAGATGTACTGAGAAGGGGGGGGGGCATGGGCAGTGACCCCTATTAAGTTGTTTAAATCCTCTATATGGATCCAATACACCAAAAACTGTCAATTCACCTGTATAGTTTTGTATCAGCCATTTCCCTTTCATCTCACCAGCCTCACAACACCTGTAGATGTACTGAGGAGGGGGGTGGGGGGGGGGGGGGGGGGCAGTGTCCCCTATTTAAGTTTTTTAATCCTCTTTACGGATCTAATGACAAACACCAAAACTGTAAATTCACCTGTATAGATTTGTATCAGTCATTTCCCTTTTATCTCATCAGCCTAACTTGACCCAACGAGTGTGTCATCGCAACACCTGTAGTTGTACTCAGAAGGTTGGGAGGGAGGGGGGTGGGGGGGGGGGGGGGAGGCATGGGCAGTACCCCCTACTAATTTCTTATATCCTTTACATGGATCCAATACACAATTTACTGCAACACCAAAACGGTCAATTAATTCACCTGTATAGATTTGCATCGGCCATTTCCCTTTTATCTCAACAGCCTAGCTTGACCCAACGAGTGCATCATCGCAACACCTGTAGATGTACTGAGGAGGGTGGGGGGGGGGGGGGGGGCAGTGTCCCTATTAAGTTTTTAAATCCTCTTTATGGATCTAATGTCAAACACCAAAACTGTCAATAAATTCACCTGTATAGATTTGCATCGGCCACTTCCCTTCAACAGCCCGACTTGACCCAACGAGTGTATCATCGCAACACCTGTAGATGTTCTGAGAAGGGGGGGGGGGGGGCATGGGCAGTACCCCCTACTAATTTCTTATATCCTTTACATGGATCCAATACACACTTTACTGCAACACCAAAACTGTCAATTAATTCACCTGTATAGATTTGCATCGGCCATTTCCCTTTTATCTCAACAGCCCAACTTGACCCAACGAGTGTATCATCGCGACACCTGTAGTTGTACTCAGAAGGTTGGGAGGGAGGGGGGTGGGGGGGGGGGGGAGGCATGGGCAGTGTCCCCTTCTAATTTCTTATATCCTTAACATGGATCCAATACACACTTTACTGTACACAATACACACCAAAACTGTCAATTAATTCACCTGTATAGATTTGCATCGGCCATTTCCCTTTTATCTCAACAGCTCAACTTGACCCAACGAGTGTGTCATCGCGACACCTGTAGCAAGGGCAAGGTGGCTGAGGGGGGCGATGAAGGGGGGCACAAAGGGGCGCCAGGGGTGTCTTCTGATTGATGAAGGTGTAATCTTTACCTCCGTTCCTTTATCACACATTTGGATGTACAAATACCCTGACCTTTACTCAATTATTAATGAGAATCCATTCCAAAGCCAAAACAGTCTATATATCTGATGAACTCTTATCCTTTTTAATTTGTTTAGATGCATTAATAATCAAAGCTTGCTATTTAAATCAACCTAGAACTATATGAGAGTGCAAACTGATAAGATGCATTGCCTGCCAAACTAGATTTTAAGAATAATATTCACTTCATCAGTTCAGACTGTCACTTCAAATACACAACTAGAAATGCATACAATTTAATTTATTTCCTACTAGATTTTGCAATTCCCATAGCGTTACCACAGGGTCCATCAGGTTCCCATAGAAAAAGGTTTCATTAATTAATACAAAATATGTGACCTTACACCACAAAGCGACCGTTATGTCACTGTGGTAGTTTCTCTTTTATTAGCTAAAATAGGTGAATTTTGTTCAAAATGAGATTTAAGATTTTGGTATTTCCTGAATAAGCATCTTAATCTAGCTTCTGTAACATTTTGAGCGTCGGAAATCATGTTTAAATGTTATTTTTCATCCAATAAATGTGATCTTATTACAGCGCTTTAATAGAAACTGATCTTTTAAATGGCCGGTTTCTCCCTTATTTTAAAAATGCTTCAGCCATATTCCAAATCTTTGGTGTTCATTTTGAGAGGGTTTGCTTAGTCCAAATGTGACAAATGATATATCATTCTAAAGGTAATGACTTCTATTTTAATGTTTTATGAAAAGCAGCAAAATCAGTTTTCCCGACTTATTGGTCGTTTTGTGATGTAAGGTCACATATGCAGTCTGAAGATGGAGACTAGCATCAAGAGTGCACTTTTACTTTGCTCCCCGCATCTACCATCCTCCTCCTCCATCATGAACCCCGGTGCCTCATCAGGGATTGCATCCCATCACCATCCTCCAGTTCTCCATCACCTGGATATGGGTCAAGGCAACATCCGACAGATCCCGGGAGAAATAAGGGGATGATGAAGGCTTCTGACGGAATTCCAGAAGAAAGACAATTTTATTTCATTTTAAATTACTGATGAACATATAAATCTACTGAGGATATATATATAAAGCAGTGATGTTTCTCACCAAGAGTAAAGTCCGTTTTTATTTCAGGGTATATGTATTTTTAATCTAGAAATCATTTCCAGCAATGAATGTAAATCTACTAAGAATTTTTAAAAAAGAGTTGATGATTCGGACCAAATTCCAGAGAAAAGACAAATTTATTTTAGGTCTATGTTATGTAAATCTAGAGTAAATTTCTAGCAATGAACTGATGAAAGTATAAATCTACTGAGCATAATCAGTGATGTTTTTTGACCAAATTCCATAGGAAAAGAAATTTTCATTTCAATACTTCTCGCTAGACAGAGCAATACATTTTCTGACAAATTCCAAAAAGAATATTAAGCTTATGTTTTGCTCTACTACATAGGATGATAAAGAAGAGTCAGAGAAAAGAAGAAAAACAAACTACAACTACAACAACAACCAGTTAAACAAAAGACGAGACAAAAGAATGTCTCATTAATTAGGAGGGGTAATTGAGGGGTGCATTGTCATCCCCCCTTCCCTTCCGGATCAATTTCACTTTCCACCTCGCGTCACTTTTCTCTTCCTGTTCCAGAAATTTAAAGGAAGGTCCCATCATAGCGACATTAAAGAGATAATCAAGCATTAGTCCTTTCTGAGAATTCATGTTGTATTCATGGTTTATTTATTTTTTATTAAAAATTGTGTGAGTAGCTTTAATTTGACAACTAAAACAAGCACAGTTCGTCTCCCATTGATTGCATATTACTTTAACGTCATCACAAAATACTGTTGAAGTTATTTTTATGTTGGACGTCGTCGTCGTCGTCAGAAGAGTGTCCCAACTAGATGCATTCTGGTTTATAGAGTTGATCTGAAAAGTACCCATTTACTACACTTGGGTTGAGAGCAGCAAATGTGGATGGATAGCGTGCCTTGCCAAAGGACACATGAGCCGCGGTTGGGCATCAAACCCACGACCTTCATATTGAAAGACAAAGACCTGAACCAATACTCTCCTAGCCTACAGAACATTTCACTTCTGTACTGAACAGCTTTGCAATTTGTCCACAGGCAATGTTACGAAGGACCTTTAAAGGAAGGCCCCTATCAGGGTGACACGAGTGATGTCACGCCGGGCATAATAGGTGACAATTCGTCCCCGTTCCGGTGACTAACGTCGTCGTTGTCGGAAAGAAAGCTCAGAGAGAGGATGAGAACAATAGAGTTGACGGGCAATTAAGGCCACTTACTCAGAGGAAAGGAGGGGGTTTCTCGTAGAATTCAATATATAATTTAAGTTTTTAATTAAGTATGCCACTTAAGACAAGCCACCCATTACTAGTAGACCTTTTTTGTGTGTGTGTCATTTGCTACATATGACTTTGAGAGAGAGAGAGAGAGAGAGAGAAAGTGAAGGTGAAATTATGGAAAATTAAAATACTAGTAGCAACATAAGTAGTGGCAATTTAAGTTTGTGTTTGTTGTAGTCATCATAGAAGGATCTGAATTAAGAAACAAAGAAGTTGTAGACAAAATTCTCAACTGTAGCATGACTTGTAGCAGGGAAGTTGTAGTTGTAGCTGTACACTTTTCAGAAGTGTTTGTCTTCAACTTGGTGCTGTTGATGGTCGGTGGTGCTTTCGACACAAAACTTCAAGAAGTATATATTTGAGTACCCAACTAACCATGACTTTACAAATTGATTCTTCAGAGATTTCCCCAAAGTTCAAACTAGTCACATAAATTAAATGTGTTGGGAGACAAGTAAATTAAGGATCCTCATGGGCACTCGTACAGTAAGACATCCCATTGATGTGAACGATGTTTAAACTAACCCGTTAGATTGAGTCCTGCAAAAGACATTTCAAAGAAAATTATTCATGAGTTTGCGAGCGAGTAAAGAAAATATTGTCTTGGGGGTTCCCGTAATTGTTCCCCCTCCCCTATGATGTCATTCCCATCAGCCCCCTTGCGTCCCTTGATCACTTCCTGTGACTAAGACGCGGAGACAATAACAGAGGGGATGGCACCGTCAAAACCGTTGACAGATTCCCGCCAATTGCCGCGCTGACAAACGATGACACACACCTCCCCTTTCCCCTTGCCCCTGACTTGGGATAACCTAAGGAACCCTAGAGGGTCCCATGGTTAGGTCTCCTGCAGGATTCCCCTTTTCTGAAGAGCACTGATTCAATACCTACTTCTAGTCTGAATAAAATGGGATCAAGTTGATGACAGATTTATTCTGACTGCCATGCAGACAAACGATGACACACACGGTCCTCTGCTTTACCTCTACCCATGACTTGGGATATCCGAAGGAACCCTAGAGGGTCCAATGGTTAGGTCCCTTGCAGGACTCCCATTTTCTGCAGAACACTGATTCAATACCCACTACTAGTCTGAATAAAAGGGGATCAAGTTGATGACAGATTTATTCTGACTGTGGTGCAGACAAACTTTATCAAGCCCCTCTTTTCCCATTCCCCTGACTTGGGATAACCTAAGAAACCCTAGAGGGTCCAATGGTTAAGTCCTTCGCAGGACTCCCCTTTTCTGCAGAACATTGATTCAATGCCCATTTGGAAATGATTCACATCTTTAAGTAAATGACAGGGGAATCAAGTTGATGACAGATTTCTTAAGCTGCCACGTAGACAATCACTGTCAAGCCCCTCTTTTTCCTTACCTGACTCAGGATAACCTGAGGAACCATTGGGTTCCACGTTTGAGTCTCTTGCGGGACTCCCTCTCTACAGAACACATATTCAATACTCATTTCTAATTAAAAAGACATGGGAAGTGGGAACAAACGAGTTGGTTCTGTTCTACATGATGAGACAGCAAAGTTGATGACAGGTTTCTCACATTGTCTGCTGACAAACATTGTCAAGCCCCTCCTATCCCCTCAACCCTGACTTGGGATAACCTAAGGAACCCTAGAGGGTCCATGGTTAGGTCCTTTGCAAGACTCCCCTTTTCTGCAGAACACTGATTCAATACCCATTTCTAAATGATTCAAGTCTTCATGACAGGGGAATCATGTTGGTGACAGATTTCTTAAACTGCCACGCAGACAAACATTGTCAAGCCCCTCTTTTTCCTTACCTGACTCAGGATAACCTGAGGAACCATTGGGTTCCACGTTTGAGTCTCTTGCGGGACTCCCTCTCTACAGAACACATATTCAATACTCATTTCTAATTAAAAAGACATGGGAAGTGGGAACAAACGAGTTGGTTCTGTTCTACATGATGAGACAGCAAATTTGATGACAGATTTCTCACATTGTCTTCTGACAATCATTGTCAAGCCCCATCTTTCCCCTTTCCCCTGACTTGGGATAACCAAAGGAACCCTAAAGGATCCCTTTGTTGTCTCCATTGGAACTTCCTTGTGCAGAACAATTATTCAACACTCATTTCTAGTCTAATTAACAATGGAATCAAGTTGGTTCTGCTCTACCTGATGAGACAGTAAAAATGATGACAGATTTCTCACATTCTAGGGATGACAAACAATGCAATGCCTCTCCTTTCCGCCAACCTGACTTGGGATAACCCGACATCCTCATGGGTCTCCTGATTGACTCCTTTGCAAAATTCCCTCTAAAGAACGCTGAATCAATACCCGGTTCTAGCTGAAATAACAATCAAATCAGGTAGGTTTTGTTCTACATGACAAGACAGTAAAGATGATGACAGATTTCACACATTTTCATGCTGATAAACATTGTCAAGCCCCTCCTTTCGGCTCACCTGACTCAAGATAACCTGAGGAACCCTAGGGTCCCTTGGTTGACTCCAATGAAACATTCCCAATGCAGAACGCTGATTCAATGCTAATTTCTCATCTAAATGACATGGGAATCAAGATGATGACAGATTTCTCAAACTAACATGCTGACAAACAACGCTCAGCACCTTCTTACCCCTCACTTATTTTCCTGATCTTCAAGTAGACTCTAGTAACCCTATAAGGTCCAGTGGTTCAGTGCCAAGAGGCTTAACCGACTGTCTATGAGAACCCGGTGGGCCCTGTATTAACTATATTGGAATTGCCAAATCTAGTAGGACACAGGTTCACCCATTCAGGACTGTCTGATTTTGCTATAACATGTATTAATAATAATAATAATAATAATGGTGGCTACTTATATAGCGCACGTTCCGCGCTCGCGGCGCATCACTATTATTACCCCGGTCATCGGATACATACTGCACTCAATCCAGCACACAAAGTGCACATTGTCCACTCCCTGGGGAGCATTCCAGCTAGGCAACCTCCTCGGTGCACACAGTGCTAAGTAACTCCTTTCCATCCTTCCGGGTACCCATTTATACACCCGGGTCGAGAGCAGCAAATGTGGATAATTTTCATCCTGAAGGAAAATCGCGATGCATAGACCCTAGCCAGAATATCATCAGGACCAGTTCTGAATGGGTTTATACTACAGGTGTTCGACGATGAGTCTCGTCAGCATGACATGGCAAAATTTAACGGCTTGATGATAGATGTTGCCAATTGCCGCGCTGACAAACAATGACACACCTCTTGTTTCCCCTCCCGTTGCTGTATCCAATGCAAGACCACGTCAGCAACGCTAACGTCTCCTAGGTGACTCCCTTGACAGCTCTTTGTGCAGGACATGGATTCAACGCCTATTTCTGGTCTACCTCACAGGGGTAAAGGGGGTGTTGATGGATTTTTCATATTGCCACGCTGATTAACGATGACAAACATTTTCATTTTCCTCCTAGAGTACATTCCCAAATCGGATGAACTGAATAAGTTACACCATGGGGTCCTGTGACTGACTCCCACATGACATTCCAAGTTCTTCAGGACACGGATTCAACGGCCATTTCTGGTCTAATTGACATGGGGAAAAGGTGTTGATGGATTTTTCCAATTGCCACGCTGATTAAAGGTGCACCTGTAAAGTGTCAGATATTGCCCAAAATGACATTTGAGACTTCAATCCTGTACCAACATCATTGTAAGATATGTCCGAATGATGTGTGAAAGTTTCATGGAAAAAGAACACTGCTTTCCTGGTTAAAAAAGCGAAAATATGCGTCAGCTTTTACAATGGACATTTATGAGGTTTATGACCGTTAATTAACGCTTTTGAGCTGAATGATAGATATCGTCATACTAAAGGGGCATTTGAAAAAATCTAACCCTATTTTATTCTTCTCTTACCATAAGCTAAACAACACGGTAGAAGAGAAACGAGGAAGCTCCAAGTAATTTTCGAGGAGTTAGACACTTTACAGGCATCCCTTTAATGATGACAAACATTTTCATTCCCCGACTAGACCCGAATAAGTTATCACGGGGTCATGTGGCTGACTCCCATGACATTCCAAGTTCTTCAGGACACGGATTCAACGGCCATTTCTGGTCTAATTGACACGGGGACGAGGTGTTGATGGATTTCTCATATTGTCACGCTGATTAATGATGACAAACATTTTCATTCCCGGACTGGAGTTTACTCCCAATTCAGCTGACCTGAATAAGTTACCATTGGGGTCCTTTGGTCAACTGCCCAGAGACCTAAAATGTTATATGCTCCTGGATTAATGCCTATTTCTAGTCTGAATAATAAGACAATGCAGTTGATGACAGATTTCTCTAACTGCAATGCTGATAAACGATGACAAACCTCTTCATTCTCCTCCTAGAGTTATGTGTAACTTCCTTTTCAGCTGACCTGAATAAGTTACCATTGGGGTCCTGTGGTCAACTGCCTAGAGACTTATGTATAATGTTGCATGTATCTGGTTCAATGCCTACTGCTAGTCTGAGTGACAGGACAATAAATTTGATGACAGATTTCACTAATTGCCAGCTCTGTAATAATCGATGACAAAATGTCTCCTTTCCCATGCTGAATGTACACTCTCAATTCAGCTGACCTGAATAATTAAGTTACCATTGGGGTTCTGTGGTCAAATGTCCAGAGACTTATAATGTTGCAGGTCCCTGGTTCATTGAGTCATATCTGAATGACCAGGCAATACCTTCAATGTTTATTGTCTACATAATCATGTCACGAAGTTATACCCATGTATGCAAATTTCATGATTGAAATCATTCTTCAGGAAGGTACGATTGTATTGTATTGATAATATACACTATAAATGAAAATATGGCAAATGAACAAAGAAAACTGGGCTTCCCAGGGATTCAAACCAGAGACTTCCGCAGCGCTCGACCGGTGCTCTCACCAACTAAGCTAAAAAAAAGCTCCTCGATCTGACAGTTGTTTGTCCCTGAAACCCTTTCAATTACTCGATGGTCAGAAACTATTATAAACCTGACACAAACCCAAATGATCAGAAATCGATTTAGGGATATGTACAAGGGATCACCAAGGTGATGTTGCCTATGTTTGAAATTACAATATACAGTGAAACCTCATTATATGGGCGTCGATACTTACGTAATACCTATTCATCAGGGGGGGATGAATGAATGGATCATCCCCCCCTGATGAATGGGTATCAATGACAGATCGACGCCCGTGCCTCATTATAACGAGCACCTTGGGTCCACTGAATTTACCTTGTTATATCAGATATCTCATTGTATCATGGCTTTAAAAAATGATAAAATACATAGAACTTGGACCTGTGAAATGACCTCGCTATATCAGGTACCTCGTTGTAACATGACAGAGCTCGTTATAAAGAGGTTCCACTGTACACTGCAACATGTTTGCCGCTTGGCACGTGAAGCACACCGGCGTATGTGAAGATTGGCACTCGAGGTACAACAAGAATTCATAATAATTATGATTGAAAGCTCTTAGCTTCAGGCAGTTTTTCTTCCTTTCCCTCCTCGTGTTTGCCTAGTGACCACAAACGGTCATGGGAGTCGTAAAGATCTTGTCTAGATAAAAAAAAATCAAGAAGACATACAGATTTTTTTTTGGGTTGAAGAAAAGAAAACAAAGAAGACAAGAAATTAAAACGATTGTCCTTAATTCACCCCCACCTAGCTACAAGACATGGCCAGAAGTCCTGGCCTTAGCAGAAACAGTCATGCAATTCATAAAGATCTTGTCTAGATTGAAGAATTAAATAAAAGAAGACAAGAAATTATAATCATTGTCCTTAATGATTTTGATGTGTGTTGTTTGACTGTGCCCCAAAACACAATGCTGAAACACAAAGATATTGTCTAGATTGAAGAATTAAATAAAAGAAGACAAGAAATAAGAATGGTTGTCCTTAATGATTTTGATGTGCGTTGTTTGACTGAGCCCCCAAAACACAATGCTAAGACATATAGATCTCTTTTTCAGATTTAACTAAACAAATCAAAGAGACAAGAAATTATTTAACTGATTGTCCTTTATTCACCCCTCCGTGAACCCTGCCCAACAAGCCACAAGACATGGCCAGAAGTCCTGGCCTTAGCGCGCCCCCCTTCTCCTTCCTTCTGCCCATTCCCTTACCCCCTGTTCCCGGAGAGACAGCGGTTTTCCTTCTAAGGGCTTACAGGAGGGGGGGAGAGAGTTCCCCAGCGATTTTGATCTTGTCTTAGGGATTAAGAGGGTGTTCCATACGTCTCAAACAACTTGTTTGCATGCAGTCACGATTGTGACATGTGTTTGAATGGGGTCTCAGGTTTCAAACATGAACAAAGATGAAAGATGCCAGGACAATTATATTCTATACAGTCAAACCTGTGTATAGTGACTGCCCAAGGGAAACAAGAAAAGTGGTCACTGTAGACAGGTGACCACTATAGACAGGTTCTAAAACATATTCCAGTCAAACCTGTGTACAGTGACCGCCTAAGGGAAACAAGAATAAAGGCCACTGTAGACAGGTGACCCCTACAGACAGGTCCCATGACATTGTTCTTTCTTTGTACAGGATCACGTTTGGTAGCCAATTTAGGCAGGTTAAATGCTATAGCCAGGTGACCAGTAAGACTTTACGTTGTTCATTTATGAAATAGGGATTACATCATAAGTTTACAAAGTCCTTTATTAACTTGTCACTTGTCATTTGTCCTTTGTCACTCACTGAGTGACTTTTGTCTAAAGTATTAAAATTATGCAATACTACTTCATTTTCAGATGGAAGACATCACTGCAATCAAAAATCAAAAATAATTGGGATTCATGATTTGCAATAGAGAGTTCTGTCCCCATGTGAAAATGGTCCAGGTTGAGAGTGTCCATTTAGCCTGCAATAGAGTTTTTTTGTCCCCATGTGAAAATGGTCTGGACAGGTTGTGAGTGTCCATTTAGCCTGAGGGCTGATCGAACGTCTGTCTGGACAAATCAGTTTCTTTGTCCATTATTTAAAAGACGATTTATACAAATGATGATCGTTGTCTTTTTGTTCTAATTCGACGGAGGATGACAAGTCACCTGATTTGAGGTGAGACATGGGTGCATGCAGACAACAATGACAGAGTCATCGTCCTCGTGGAGTAAACAAATCAAACAAAACAAAAACAATGGAAAAGGTAAACAAAATTATGATCGCAAGACACGATTACCTATATCTCCTAGACCAAATCCGTGGTGGGACTCGTAAAATCATACAAAATGTGAACTGTCATGTTTTCTTTTAACATCTAGATGTCAAAGAGGTTAATAAGAAGTCTACAAAGAATAAGCAAAATGAAGTAAAAGGTTGTCAAAAACCAAAACCATTTGGGGATCATAAAATCATTCATCAATTATACATACTTCAATGCTTCAAAATTGGAACAGCATCTGGTTAAGGAAAACATTTCATCTTGGGGAAATAAAGGGACACATCAATACTGATTCAACAGATTGTTTCAACTAATTAACAGAAATGATAATAATAATTAGTTTTGTTTACCAAGGATATCCTCTACATTGCTTTTGCGCTGTACTACCAGAAAGCCATGCATGCATCTAATAGTATTTAATACCTCGGTCATCGCACACACATTCGCAATCAATCCAGTACTTAATGTGCACTCTCTCCACTCCCTGGGGAGCATTCAAGCCTGTGCTACTTAAAAACTGCACACATGCTTTATACTAGATTAACATGATTAGTCTGAAACGAATACGAAAATGCAGATTACGAGCTAAACAAGGTTTTCATAAGCGCACACAATGATTCATGTGCTGACAATGTGAAAGCGATCTTTCAGAGCCATCCATCCATCTGTCATCGCTTCAAAGATAGAGTCTTCACAACAGTCAATAATCAAGACACTACATAGGGGCACCGTGAACAGGAGTTCATTGACACTGACTCAATTTCTCCTTCCTGGATGATCCAGAGATCAGTTATCTCGATCGATCGGGGAGGTCCCAGGTGCCCGAAATAAGCCCCCAACAACAGGACGGCTGGGGCACAAGCGGTAGTCATGACGATCGTTGGCGCGCGCGGCTCCACCAGCGAAAACAAAAGCTTGAGCATTTTTGTTTGTGTCTTAACGGCCGACATTGTTCCGCCCTTTCCTAACGCGGTCTTATCATCCCCCCCGGAGGGTTGTGTTTCATCTTTCATCACCCCCCTCCCCCAAGACACTAACCCACTTGATATCTACCGCTTTCACATCTTAATTCTAAATTTAAGACCAGTTTCTTAACGATAGTTCAGATTTGTAAAATCAGACACGCCATGCCATCTTGTGAATGCATGGTGCATGTTGCATTTAAAATACATGCTGGCTCAGTGCTATACAGTGAACACAAACTAGCCTAGTTCAAAATGGTGAACCGTGGTGTAGCATACATTCCCATCCATTACAATCGTTATAGTGGTTATATATTTTAACGATTGGTTCAACTCTAGATATGTTCACATGGCCCTACTGTATTTGAATAATGTAATGAGCAATATTGTTGCAATAAAAAAGGTACTGAAGTTTGGCTTGCTTTTGTTGTCACGGTAACAACCTGACCCCAAAATGAATCCCATTCCAAAGAAGAAGTGAGTTTTGCCAAAGTTTTCACAATGTTTTATAATTCGTACTATAAAAAATAAACCAGTTTTGAACAGCCAACGTAATACTGCTCTAATGTAACCTGTATTCATACATCTTTTACATTATATAAGAAAAAAGACATCTTTTACATCAAGAATAATAGAACTTTCATATGGTCTCTGTGTTTTAAACCCCTTCCCTACTAGCTTTTGAAATCCCCATAGAGTCAATACAGGGCCCACCAGGTTCCTGTAGGTAACGTGTTGACCTGTTCCCTACTAGATGTTAAACTCCTCATTTATACAGTTATTACAGTGCCTAACAGGCTCTTGTAGTCAATGCCATTTCAACCCGTATTAAGTAAACTCCCGATATGAAAGGGGGTAAGTATATCTCCCAATCTCTCCCCCAAATGCGAGTCCGCCCCTACTGACCGATAGTCATCGCAGCTCATGCGGAAACCATGACGATGGGAATAATACGACGGCGGCGACTTCGTGGCCCCAGCTTCGAGAATTTTTGGCCATCTTCTTTTTGGTTTCTCGGGGAGACAGTGCGATCTGATTCATAACTCAAGGGGTCCCGGCGGAGGAAGTATTACTGTACGCCTCGCCACAATCATTGTTTGTCAACGTTACAGAATTTATTTGAATATTTGCTCCGTTTAACGATTATCCAGGGGGACAGCCTGTAAGCTTTTATTCCCAGTCTGTGCTATGATGCATTATTATATTTATGTATTTAAAAAGAAAATGACTTAGAGAAATATAAAATATTGTATTGTTTAAAAAATAAGTTAAATTTTGTTTGACACTAAAGAATTTATTTGGATATTTGCTCCGTTAACGATTATCGGGGGAACAGGCCAATAATTTTTAATTCCCAGAATGTGCTCTGATACATTCTATCCAGCATTAATAAAGGAATATGACATAGAGAAATATGAAATAAGTTGACACAATCTCATGAGTGAAAAAAATAATTTCTAACGGGAATAGTTCTTGCCCCGTAAAATGAGGTCTTAAAAAGGGAAATGAAGCATTTCAACATTGTAGGGAAATCATAGTCATAGTAATTGAAGATATCATGTCAAATTACTGAACAAACACAGGCATGAAGTTGATAACTTTCGCATTACTAATCAAACAAATGAAGAAAAAAATGCTTCCACTGTTTTAATTTTTGAATATTTCTTTTTTGTACATTTTGATGATATCATGATGACAACATTAACAAAGTTAGAAAGGATTGGATGTTTCGAATATTTTCAGAGAGAAAGGTTGGTCTAATGTAAACGACCTACATGAATACCGGTAACCACCGGGAAAAGTGAAAAAAAAAGCAAGAGACGTGATGAAGATGACATTGTCGTATTGTCTTATGAAAACTTTTGTCTCTGTACCGATTTGAGAACTCTGGGAAAAATACAAGAAAGAGATACTTAAATAATAATAACAGATTCTTTAAAATGAAAGGTTTGTCAAGTGTGAATGACCTGCCAGGGCTTTGGCTTGGGAATACTCGCTGATGTATCGAGCGACACGGATAATGACAGATTCTTATTGTCTTTATAATAAGCCATTGTCTCTGAAACAATTCCAGACAGACAAGGGGGGACTTTTAAAACTTTTATTCTATTAATGAGAAGAAAGCGATTGATCGATCGTGACACGAGAAACAAGTCACGACTCTGAAGTGAAATTGAGCGTTCATCACGCACAGTTTCTTAAAGGGATCTAGTAACTTTGTTGACATGTGCAATAAGTGATGAATGGTTGATACAATGTATATTGTTGTTATCTGACAATATGTCCACCGGGTATTATGTGAAAATTTCAAGTTAAATGGACGTTATATGGCAGAGTAATGAGCAAAAATGCAAAGTGATATTCACTAACTCATTGTACTGACTTTGTACACGGTTACGACTATCCAGTGGATGGTTTAACATCTAAACACTTCAAACGTAAATATCTTTTTAACGAAAGGGAAATTACAAAAACCTGAACCTATCCCATGCTTCTATTGTAAATGCGAATACAACAAGGTATGAGAGAGCCGCTAGAATTCCAATTGGATTTTGAGGATTTGGACAATGTTACTAGATGCCTTTAATATTGTCTTTATTATGAGCCATCTCTGAAACAATTTGAGACAGACAAGAGGATTTTCTTTTTGTTAAGCAATTTTATTTCAAAATGACAAGAAAATGATAGGATCGATCGTGACACACAAGAAATCGTCACGTCTCTTAAGTGAAATTGAGCGTTCACCACGCACTAACAACCACCGACACGTGTTTGGCCAACCAGCGAGTTTTGGAAAGATGATTCAGAAAAAGGGGGCGCATCTCGGTTCCCATGGGGGGGCTTACCAATTTGGGAGGGGGCATTAGGGGTCATGGAATTGAACCGAAACACAGCTACAAACAAGCGAGCAGAGACACACTGAACCATATAGTATCGACGAGGGTACTATGTAACCATTAGTATAACCTCATCAAGATTTGTTGAGTTTAAAAAGAGGTTGCATCTATAAATATCTCATATGAGATTTGTAAGATTGGGAGGGGGCATTTAGGGTCTTTGAAGGGGGAGCAATTAATTACCCACAAATTAGAGAGGAAAATCTAGCCCCCAAACACAGGTACCAATGGGCACTGTGTAATATAATCAATTCGTGCCTTTACATTCTTTTCAATAAGTTTCAGAATTCTTTACACATTATTATAGACAAATGTTTCTTTCTCTCGTTATCAAGGATAAATCGATTCCCCGATTTCTATCATGAAATACTCTCCCCTCCCCACTAAAGTTGTACCCCACTTTAATGCCTACATTTGATCCTCTTGGACTTTGACGGAAGATAAACTAAGTCTCAAGTTTAGTATATGAATGATATCATGATGAAGGAAATGAAATTGATTCCTTTATTTTATATGAATAAGACAAATTGATACAAAGAGGAGTTTCATCTTAAGTCTCAAGTTAAGTATGAATAATATAATGAGGCAAATCAGACAAATTACAAAAGAGTTTTGTCTTAAGTCCCAAGTACGAATAATGTCATGATGAGGCAAATTAAATGAACTCATTTATTATATATACATAAATAAGATCAATAAAAAAAAAGTTTCATCTGAAGTTTCAAAATACAAGTAAATAATGCAATGACACGACAAGTCAAAATCAACTTTTTTTTTAGAGAAAAAATATGAGTGAATAATACAATGACAAGCCAAATCAAATGGATTCCTTTATTTGATATCATAAATTAGACAAATGAAAATAAAAAGGGAGTATTATCTCAAGTGACAAGTCATGAGTGAATAAGACAAATAAAAAAAAAAGGGGGAATCATCTTTAAGTATTAAGTCACGAGTGAATATTTAAAGACAATGACAAGACAAATCATTTCTTTATTTGATATTAACAAGATAAATGAGAAAAACAAGGTTTCATCTTTAACTATCAGGTTACATTACACAAGTGAATAGCACAATGACAAGACAAGTCAAACTTGTGTTTTCTTTGAGAAATAATGATAACAAGAGGAATTGTGATTAATAAGATGGAAAGACGAACTGTCTAGGCTTTTTGTGAAAGAAAGAAAAAGTGGAGAGAGAAAGAAATATATATAAGACAAATCAGAAGTAGAAAGCCAAATTTCTGGGCTTTATTTGGAGAAAGGAAAACAAAGATACAACAGAATTTAATAGACAAAACAGAAGTATACAAAAGAACTGACATGTCATTTGTACTGGGAATTGACTAACAATCGGTCATGCCTATCCTCTGCTATGACTTGATTCCCAGGAAGGCTTCAAAAACATGACAAGTCAGATTTGTTTCTTCTTATAAATTCCTCTTTTATGTTTTCATTTTTTTCAAATATGATGGCCAATATAAAGAACTGTCATCCCTAATCAAAATAATAAGTCAATTTGGTTCCAGAATGACTTAATTCCCCCAGTGAAGAGTTCAAATTCATGACTAGTCCATTATACACTTCTCTTTTCATTTTCTCTATTTTTTCAATTTTTACCCACGCCGATGAAATCGGCAGGGGGTTATGTAAAGGGTTCCGTATGTTTGTTTGTTTGTTTGTTTGTTTGTTTTTTTTTTTTTTTGTTTTTTTTTTTGTTTGTTTGTGTACAAGATAACTAGAGAACGGGTGAACGGATTTGCACCAAATTTTCAGGGAATGTTTGGATAGTGACATGGAAGAATCGATTAGATTTTGGTGATGATTGGTTGACCCCTGCAAATTCTGTGGAACCTTGAAGTTTGAGTATGTATTTAATTAGGCATCGTCATTCGGCGTTACATGGCGTGCGCGCATGGGCCATATTTTTGTACACGTAGTTTGCGCGATGTTTGGCTGTGGGCAATGCAACTTCGCTATTGCAAGGGTGGAGGGATATACTATTTTTCCAAATGTAATGCGGTCAAACAGCTGATTGAACCACGTAATATGCATGTGAAGTATACACAAGAGATGCTTGCGATGATTATAGATCCGGTTCGTGTTTTGAATCGAGAAACTCGACCAATTTCAACCTCCGTAAGTCATTTTTTGCCGCATTTTCGCAGTGAACTTTGTTGAAATCTCAAATTTTCGAGCAATCGGAAGTAGGGTGCACTTTGGAAACTTACATTTTTGGATGATTCAGGTGTTTTTATTGTCAATAATTTTGTACACTGCCTCGCCATGGGGCTGCCGCGCCGCAAGCAAGCGGCCTACACCCTGGCCTAGGCATTTTCACCAAATCGTACCTAAAACGCGCTGGTTAGCCTGCGGTAAGCAAAACAGGGTTGAGGCCGACGAAGGGGTAGAACAGGGCTAATGGGAGGCGTGGGTATGCTGACTTTGTCGGCCTTCTAGTTTTGAAATGTGAAAGCCAAGAGAAAATGTCATATTTGATCAAAATAATAAGTCAATTTAGTCTTATAGACTCTTCATCTAAAAGGCTAAATTCACCAGAAGTTCAAATACATGACTAGTTAAGTCTAAGTCTTTGTTTTTACTGCTATTTATTCATGGAACGGTCACATCAAATAAAAGAAACAAGTGAATCATGCTTTTAATGGGATAGTTGAGTTTGCTAAATAATGAAAAACTGAGTGTCAAATTCAAAAGAACATACAATTGTAATGACAGAATAAACTTTATTTGATCAAAATCGGTTCAGAAATGGCTGAAATATCCATAAACATAACCATTTGTAATAAATGTGGGGCCCCACACTTATTCAATAATTTTGAACCAGCCGTTGAATTTTTTTTTAAATGCTTCCTCTTTTCAAAAATTTACAAAAGAGGTTTTTAAACAGTTGTTGATTATCTCTCTATCTAATCACTATTTCAACAGAACATCACATGCACAATATTTTATTTTGAATGGTTGAAACCGATGAGTGTTTAGAGAGTGCCCTCTTGAGTTTTAATGGCTCTTTTTGAATGATAACAGGCTCTTTACTAAGTCATTTGTAATTTTGAATTCCTTTCGAGTTATAACTATTAGTTTGTAATATAATGGTGCAGATTTTGGTTACTAAAATTCAGTTTGACCAAAACTGTACTCTCTTTACCAGAACTCAACTATCCCTTTAACTATTTAACTAATAATAATATATGTTGACCTGTTCTGCCCTTTTCTTCATATAAAGGATTAGGAGACTTTCAGAAATGCTTCAAGTTTTACTTTTCTATGTTTACTATCAAGCATCAATCTAACAATTAACCAAAATCGCATAATATATATTTTGAAATCACGATTCTAATGATGATGATAAAATATGATTCATTACAATCAATATCATCATCATCATTTAATCATAATCATAGTCGTTATCATCACCACCACCACCACCACCACCATCACCATCACCATCACCATCATCATCATCATCATCATCATCATCATCACCACCATCATCATCATCATCCCCATCATCATTATCATATCATAATCATCAAAATGGCAAGAATAATGCAAAAACAAGGAGCAAATCAAGGAATTATAAACATAAAATATTAAGAATTAAACACACTATTCACCAGAGCATTCAAGCATACCCTTTTAAACATTTAAATATGATCCACTTTCCAAATGGCATTAATACAAATCAATAGTGCCATATGCTATGCATATTTCAACATCCCACTGTAACGCAGTATGGATGGATGGCTATAATATAATATCATGTCTACGTACAAATTTGAGCATGTCTATTAACACTAGCACTAAACGAGGGCAGATATTATCATAAATCATAATGCAGCGCCTACCTACCTTGCAACCGAGAGCTAACAGAATACAAGAAGGCATAACGACAAAACACACACACATATGGAGCTTGGACTATGGGAGAGTAAGAATGAACAACAACAACAACACACACAGCCTGCAAACTATGAGAAAGTAAGAATGAATAACAACAACACAAATAGCCTGAACTACAATATGAGACTGCAAGAAGGAATAAGAATAACACATACAGAGCTCATGCTATGGGCAGGTAAGAAACAACAACAATAAAACATACAGGGCTGACACCTGCATGGCAAAGTAAGAAACGACAACAACAACATGCACACAGCCTGAACTACATGTATGGGAAAGAATTATAATAACGCATACAGAGCCCACGTTTAGAGGGATGTAAAGAAACGACAACAATAACATCATGCATCAAAAAAGTTTGACACCAAGAGCGAAGTATGAGTCATCCTACCCCGGCCAGGCTCATTACGTCCGGTTGCTACGGCAACGAGCGCAGACGTAGTACGTCCGTCAAGCACCCGTGTTTCACCTGGGCAAATGTTTGCTCTCTCGCACAATGGGCACACTTCCGATCTAGGGCTACGCAAATCAACATCTGCGACAATTATCACTTGCTTGCGATATTAATATTTCACATGGTGTTCTTTTTCTTTCTCCCTTTAAAAGCAGCTCCAAGAAAGAAATGGTTTAAAAGTAAGGGAGTATTCTTTTCCACTTTCAACGTGTCAAAGGAAAGCTTCCGATCTAGGGCTACGCAAATCAACATCTGTGACAATTACCACTGGCTTGCGATATTAATATTTCACATGTTGTTCTTTTTCTTTCTCCCTTTAAAAGCAGCTCCAAGAACTAACATGGTTTAAAAGTAAGGGAGTATTCTTTTCCCCTTTCAAACTGTAAAAGGAAAGCTTCCGATCTCAACATCTGCAACAATTTCCACTTGCTTGCGATATTAATTTTCCGCATGTTGTTTCTTGTTTTTCAACTGTATTCTTCTATCAGTAGCTTCAAGAACTAACATGGTTTAAAAGTAAGGGAGTATTCTTTTACGCTTTCAAACTGTGAAAGGCAAGCTTCCGATCTCAGAAGCGTAAATCAATCACATTTGCAACAATTACCACTCGCTTGCGATACTGATATCATACATAATGTTGTTTTGTTTCAATTTGTTTTATTCTTCCTTTAAACAGCAGGTTCAAAAAACAAAATGGTTAAAAACAGAAGGGAGTATATACTTTTTTCTTGGCATAAATACTTTCAAATCATAAAAAAGTAACTTTTTTCTTTCTTTCTGTTTGACAAATGTTTGCGAGCATGGTTACCGTCTCAAAAAGATTGATTATCATAATAATTTACATATTTCCATGGCAACAGAACTATATACAACATTTTATACACTGTACTACAGTCATTATTATAAAACATTTACATATATTTCCATGGTAACGTTGTAACAAAATTTGATGCCAACATGTTCAGTTATCGATCAATGTTTGCCCTTTGAAACTAATCAAGAATGGATACACTGTACTACAGTCATTATTATAAAACATTTACATATATTTCCATGGTAACGTTGTAACAAAATTTGATGACAACATGTTCAGTTATCGATCAATGTTTGCCCTTTGAAACTAATCAAGAATGGATAAAGTTACAACTGGAACTTCAAGTGGGGTAGACTACCATGCTAACAGCCACAACACGCCCACCAGTGTTATCAACAACAACATAGTCATATCCTCGTATAAACATTCCCACATTGAACGCATATACCATGTCATTTTATTCACCGCATATGGAAGATAAGATCGATGTTGGGCTATTGTATACATACGTTGCTATGATCAAGTTGGATTTTTGAACCGCACCATATATGGTAGACATATTACATCATCATAATAATTATAAGTTCCATAATGCTTAGCCACGCTTGAATTACAAGACACCACAGGTTACAATCCATCCCATAATATAAATTGCCTAAATTTGTTTTCCATTTTGGCTCATTGATAAGTGTTGTCTATAGATCCAAATTATTCTGTTTTCCTCTTTTCCTTTTGCCTGACATGAAATAATACCAAAAACAAATCAATTTCCATTCATGGATATGACTGCCTGTATGATATTAATAATTAATATCGTATCAACAGTTTTAACAAACCATAATTTACATCTAGCTACATTTAGATTTTTTGTAAATGCAGGACTCGAAATTACCACTAGTCCAATACAATAAACAAACCTAGGTTAGGGTTAGTGTTAGGGTAAGGGTTAGAGTTTGGATTTTGGGGGCATGATCAAAAATTTAACAAACGCCAGATTTGACTTGCCTGATTGGGCGACCAGAGAAAAAAAAAAGTTTAAACAATTTCAAGCATTGTGCCAAAGACAGTTTAGAAGTTGCTTACTCGTAAAACAAATCATGAAATATGGACAGGTTTAACTTTTTATGATTCTATTGTACTATAGAAAAGATAATACGCGTGGTTTGCGGTTGCACCATGTGAGAGGGAAGGATTGGTGAGTCCTGAAAAGGACTGATTGTATTCTTTCTAGGATAGTCCTAAAAAGGACTGTGGTAGTCCTAGAAAGGACTGGTGGTAGTCCTAGAAAGGACTGTTGGTAGTCCTAGAAAGGACTGTTGGTGTAGTCCTGAAAAGGACTGTTGGTATATATTAGTACAGTAATAATGAGCTAAAAATACTGCTAGTACTACGGATCTAGTCTAGATATTTATTCAGCAATGTCATTGTGATAGATAGTACAAGTTCATTGTCCCCCGCTCCCCCCTACTCCTTCTACAAAATCAACCCACGAATCAAAGAAACCAACTACTCATCAACCAGGCATTTTTTCTCGCTTGCGCTGGCGCTTTGACGTCAAAATATTAGGGCTTCCACGCATTCATCCCACAACAATTGCGACAATTCTAATTCATCTGCATGAACCATTCAAGGAATTCGGCATGGCTGACAGGACGGAATACTCTGAAACGCCCATTTCCACATAATGACAAGAGTATGGGTAACAGAAGGAGAGGTAAACAGTGGGCTAGTCTACGTCACAGACCAACCTTTGTTGTATAATACGTAGACCTGTCTACACACCAAGTTCAATACCACTTCCTTGTATTAAAAAAAAAAGACTCTATTGTCACCACCATCTATTAAAAGAGTCATATAAGTTGTGATGATGATAAAAACTTCATCATACTCTGCGACATGATCATGATCATTATCATCATCCTAGATATGAAATGCATAGTTATTGTTGTTGTTTTTTGTCATGGGGGTAGAGACTTTATACGTAATACCTATTCATCAGGGGGGGATGAATGAATAGATCATCCCCCCCTGTTGAATGGGTATTAATGACAGATCTACGCCCATGCTTTTTGTGTGCTCATTGGAGATTAGTCAATAATAAAACAGCAAAATAATCTACATCAACGCCAACAGCGTTTCTTGCGATATATAATTTCAACTTGTTTCCATTAAAAATATACCACCTTGCCTACAGGAAACAAAATCTATCATATTTCTTTCGAAAACTCAAAGGGGATGAGTTAATTTGAGTTGGCAATCTTTAGTTCAGTAGAATGACACTCTGTCTTCAGAGAATGAATGCAAGTACAATTGGAACAAAAGTCTGAGACCCAAGACTAGACAACTCGCAGATATCCAGCGTGAGCCAGTTGCTTCCAATAAATAATAAATGAATGAAATAATACCTAAATTGGCAACATAAAGAATGAAGCAAGGAAGGAAACGTAGACCACCTAAAGCAGGTATGCGGGAGTCACTCCCGAGCAAACAAGCCGCCAACTTCCACTTCAAATTGCCACCCCAACAGTAGACCCTTGACGTCATAATTTTTTGTTCCAGCATTTTAACCCATTGCCTGCAGGAACATGCATGGTGAGCCCTGTATTCAGTAGATGGCGTATTAGAATTACAACCATCCCATTATCAAGCCCAAAATTAATATTCCTCCACATTTTCTAATGATATCATAAATTGTACTTTAAATCTTGTAGATATTTAAACAAAAAATATTATAATATTGAAGTACAATGTACTGGGAAGTATCTTAGTTATTATGGTGTTTTTGTGATAAATGAAAAGAAATTTAATGTACAAATATTCTTATAGTCCACAGAACACGATATCAATATGTGTGGTTTGTGGTTGCACCATGTAATGAGAGGAGGATTGGAGAGTCCTGAGAAGGACTGTTGGTATTCTTTCTAGGATAGTCCTAAAAAGGACTGTGGTAGTCCTGGAAAGGACTGTTAAAAAACCTGGAAAGGACTGTTGGTATTATATTTCTTTTGAAAGTTGACTTCATTTCTCAAAAATGTTAACACCGATCAGTGTAAGCAGTCAACATGTGACCCTCGACCATGAAATAGAATCCCAAAACTATGATGAAAACCCTGGAAATATTGCAATAACCATGTTGGTATTCTTTCTACGATAGTCCTAAAAAGGACTGTGGTAGTCCTGGAAAGGACTGTTAAAAAACCTGGAAAGGACTGTTGGTATTATATTTCTTTTGAAAGTTGACTTCATTTCTCAAAAATGTTAACACCGATCAGTGTAAGCAGTCAACATGTGACCCTCGACCATGAAATGGAATCCCAAAACTTATGATGAAAACCCTGGAAATATTGCAAGACCGACCCCGTGTTCACACACAAAAAATTTCATCCCTTAATCATCTCTATAGAATCATCACTAGCGATACGACGTTTCTTTAGTGATGATTAAATCAAACCTGGTCTACGTTCACATGCACAGAGCATATATCGAACAACAGCTGTTTTCCAGATGGTGCCAAACCCCCGAACATCGTATAAGTGCGCAGTTTGTTACTGCGAAGTGTGTTGTCATTTTTTTCTGTCTGCGCTCTCTCTCTGCAGCTGTGCGAGCGAACGTTCGCATTAAGCCACGCCCACTTAGTCATGATTAGCCAGTTACGGTTGTTCACACACGGAATAAGCGTGATTCTATAGTCAGCTCTCGTACGAAACGACGATAAAACCAGCGTATCGCTAGTCATCTCTAGCGATACGTCGTTTCGTTAGTAAGCGTTCAGACACACAAATTTTTAATGGGAAGCTGATTCTATAGTCAGCTGCTGATTCTTTAGTCATGATTAAGGGCTGAAAATTGTGTGTGTGAACACGGGGCGAGGCGAAGAGATTGAATCGAAACTATGAGGACGTAATACCAGTAGGTGAGAAAGATTGGAAGCTATGCCTAAGATGGTTATCGAGATGAAAACTTAATACCCGTGGATGAGAAAAAGATGCAAAGCTTAACCCTCAAAAACTTAAAGGGGGACCACCACGTAAAGAACAACACAGGCTTATATCTTTTGGTACCGTTGTTTGATATGAAATAGATGTCCAACACTTTGTGTAAAGGGTTGTGTAATTCATAAATAATACAATTAATCGCCAACGCTTCTCTAGAACCATTATGGTCTCATGGTTCCGTACGCGCCAAACGTTTGAGAGTGCGCAAATTCTATACACGCGTACGTTTGGAGACAATATAGGACTACAGAAGACTCTTCTTCCACAGACCAATGTACATATACTTTCATTGCGGTGACAGGTTTTCAACTTCTACTTTTTGGTAGAATGGACTAATAAAACTTTTAATAAATCTTTTATCTAATCTAAAACTGATCTTTTATTTATGAAAATATTTTTTGGGGGCGTTGGTTCCCTTTAATATCTATAGATGAAAAAAAGATGGGAAGGACTTTATTGCGATGGGAAAATGGGACAATTTAATACCCGATCGGTGACTCATTGTTTCATAACTGGCAAATTTCGCCTCCCATCCAAATCTTCTCTTTCGACACCTTGTTATGGAAGTGCCACCTTCCACTAGCTTGGATGCCCTGCCCCTCCTACTTTGTGACAACAGCTCCAGCAAGCATCTGCATGGGGCCCATAGTTATGGAACTCTGCTAGAGTTAGTAGTGTAAAGCCCGGCGCAGACAGAGCCGACTCGACCCGATCCGACTGGTTTTCAGTCAGGCTAGAGTCAGTTTCGCTCAGTCGGGGCCGATCCAACATGTTGAATCGGCCTCGAATGAACTCCGAATGGCACTTGACTGGAAAAACCGGAGTCCTGGGGCAGCGCATACTGAGTTATTCAGGCTGAAAACCAGTCGGATCGGGTCGAGTCGGCTCTGTCTGCGGCGGGCATAATATGCTATACGGTCTGTCAGTATTGTTTTATACCAGGCAGTGCATATCGCCAATATGCCAATATATCTTAATTTGTGTTTACACACATTAGCAGTGTGCGTACTGAAGTGCGGTAGTGAGCGAGTAAAAGTAATAAATTCACATTTAAAAAAAATACATCATTAAAGTCTGTAAACCTTTTTTCATCAAAAGTAACACCAGCGATATCGATATAACAAAATATCTTGGTATATCAAAATATTGAAATACCAACAGAGCTTATTATGCTAATGAACAAAGGGCCTTAGAATTGAGTTAGAAAGCTCTTGTGAAGGTTGTTCGTCCCTGAAACCCTGTTTATTTTCATTTATATTCAATAATTACAATGGAAGAGTAATACAAATTACAAGGTAACATTTTTTTAACAATTGTAATTTTTTATTTCATTGGAGACACTTACCTGAAGAATGTGAAGACAGGTGTGAAGAGTTGCCATGGAAACATACAAAGAAAATAAAGAGAACAAGAAAAATACACATGATTACTCACATAGAAAATCCTTTTGAGTTCTTGTGATGGTCAGAAGCTATATTATAAACCTGACACAAACTTAAAGGATAAGAAATCTATATGTTTGAAATAGTCAAGAGTATGCTACAAAAGTCTATTTTTTATAATTTGGGCTAAAACAGTGATGGACACTCTTCTAGCACATGTCTCAAACTATCTTATCTGGGGGAAAATACGTCATTTAAGATCTACAAAGTTACCCATAGTTAACAGCTAAAAAGACTACTTTTTGCATGCTCTTAGCCCTATCATAAACAAAATGAAGTTTCATGAAACTAATTCTTTAAACGCAGACAATAAAACAAATAACAAGTAATACTGAACTTGCATCTGGATAAATGTGATTAAGTTTGATCAATTCACCTGACAAGGAGCTAACCCCAAGAATGCCCAGATGCAGAACCCCAAACACAGACAACAGAATATTACAAGAACATTACGAGAACAAAAAGTGAATCTTGAATAAAAGAACCCCCTCCCCTCTAAAAAAAAAAAAAAAAAAATTACTGCCCTGGTGGGTTTCAACGCTCACCTCCTTTTCTGCAGTGTTATACTTAAGAGGTTAACTATCAAAACAATCATCAACAAGCAATTAAACCCTCAAGTGTCAGGGACCCACATATATACACACACAGACAGGAACTATACAGGGGAACCCATCGCCGGTGACCCACAATTCCTAGGGCCGGTTGCTCACTTCCGACGACAGGGGCGGCAAGGTATGACTCGCGACATTAACCTGTTCCCTTCGAGATTCTGAAATCCCCATAGACTTTGTACATAGCCCACCAGGTTCCTGTAGTCAAGGGGTTAACCCGTTCCCTTCGAGATTCTGAAATCACCATAGACTTTGTACATAGCCCACCCGGTTTCTGCAGTCAAGGGGTTAACCTGTTCCCTTTGAGATTCTGAAATCCCTGCAGACTTTGAACATAGCCCACCAGGTTCCTGTATAGGCAAGGGGTTTGAGATTCTGAAATCACCACAGACTTTGTACATAGCCCACCAGATTCCTGTAGTATCTGAGTTAACCTGTTCCCTTCGAGATTCTGAAATCACCGCAGACTTTGAACATAGCCCACCATGTTACTGTAGTAACTGAGTTAACCCGTTCCCTTTGAGATTCTGAAATCACCATAGACTTTGTACATTGTCCACCAGGTTCCTGTATAGGCAAGGGGTTAACCCGTTCCCTTTGAGATTCTGAAATCACCCACAGACTTTGTACATAGCCCACCAGGGTTCCCATAGGCAATGGGTTAAACGTTGGGAGTGTGTAGTAACTCAGTGGGCAATGCATGAAAAGGTAGTACGAGGGTGAAAGGCTGCGTTCCTCTGGAGCGTGACGATGGAGGTGACGAAGGTGAGACATTAGTCATCCGCTGGTCTCACCTGTATCAAACCTAGCTAGCTTGCAGAGTGTAAACAACAAATTAAATTTAAATCAAGTCTGTCTTCTTGTCTGACGAAGTTGATAGGTAAGTCATCCACTGGTCTCACCTGTATCAAACCTAGCTAGCTTGCTTAGTGTAAAAAAAAAAATTAATTAAAATCAAGTTTGTCTTCTCGTCTGACGAAGTTGATAGGTAAGTCATCCACCGGTCACACCTGTATCATACCATCCATGATCAAACCTAGCCAGCTCGCAGAGTAAACAAAAAATCACAAGTAATGAAACCTGTCTATAAAGGTCACCTGTATCAGACTTGCTAATAAAGGAACCAAGACAAATGAGACAGAGAATAAGATTTGAGAGAGAGAGAGAGAGGGGGGTGATGGGAAAAGGGAAGGGGTAAACACATAATAACTTGAAAAAAAATCAAGACTTGTCTTCTAGTCTGGCAAGGTTGATGGGCAAGTCATGCACCGGTCTCACCTGTAACCAACCTAGCTAGCTGGCTGAGTGTAAACAACAAATTTAATTGAAATTATACTTTGTCCGCTTGTCTGACTCTCAATTTCTATCTAGCTTTCATCAATTTTCAGATTGCCTGTTTCATCAAATTGGAAAAAAAAACATTGACAACCCAGCATATTATATGTGACCGGCTATAGCAAAACCCTGCACTTGTCAGTAATTCATGTTTTGAAGAAATTAGCATTTTAAGTTCACATAATGTGTGTAAAAGACTTATGATTGTAAAATTTAAACAATCATATCTTCGCCAATTATTAACCAATTTGTTAGAACAAAGCATCAAATGAAAGCTTGTGGTGAGGTCTTTCTTTATGGTACAACAATCTACATTTTGATTTTTACCAACAAGTGCCAGGTTTTGATAGCCGGTCACATATATATAAATTTATATGACTAGAGCTATCGTCTTAACCTCCCCCTTTCTTTTGGTCTCTCCAATATCTTATTCTCTATCTCTCTCTTCTATGTTTCTTCATCAGTTAGTAAGATGCAGGTGGGGCTTTAGTCATCTATACGAATAAACAGATACCTGTAGTCAAATCTGTGTATAGTGACCACATAAGGGAAATAATGAGGCTAACCTGGATAAATAAGACTATAAAAAAATAAAAATTATAATTAAAAAAAATAAGAAACGTGGCTACTGTGGACAGGTGACCTCTATTAACAGGTTTCATAACATTGTTTTGTTTTTTTTTTTTTTTTTTTACAGGGGATCACTTAATTACTGGTGGCCAATATAGGCAGGTTGGCTACTATAGAAAGGTGGCCACTATTAAAGACATAATATTTAACTGTAGTCCTAAAATTTAAACTGGTATAAATGGTGATCCCTTTAGGCAGGTTGGCTACTATAGACAGTTGGCCACTATTAAAGACATACATCGATATTTAACTGTAGTCATAAACTTTTAAACTAGTTTAAGAGAACTTAGTCATCACCAGCCTTCACTTCAGATCTATCAGAACCCGAACTACTAATAACTTCTTTTAAAGTCTAGCTTGTCTGGTAAATTGTCTCCCGATCTGTACATTTCTTTATTGTCTACTTGTCTGTTTTGTTTAATCCATTGAGAACTCATACTCAGGAGATCATGATAACAAGCTGGATATATTTCTTTCAGTTTTTGTTACTGTTGCTTTAAATCATGGATATCGTGTGTCAGACACATGTGATACCAAATTCAAGAAATATTTTCTTGGTTAATAACCCGATGGGTCCTGTATTAGCTCTGTGGGGATTGCAAATTCTAGTAGGGAACAGGTTAAAGGGAACTAGTAACTTAGTTGGCATGTGCAGAAAGTGATGAATTTTTGGTATAATGTGTCGTTTTGTGATCTGATATATGTCTGCTGAGTATTGTGTGAACATTTTCACGTTAAATGGATGTCGAATGGCGGAGAAATGAGCAAAAAATTCAAAGTGATATTTGCTATTACTCATTGCACTGACTTTGTACACAGTAGGTAATGACTATCCAGTGGATAGTTAAAAATCTGAACACTTCAATCGTAAATATCTTTTTCTAATGAAAGGGAAATTAGAAATTTAACAAAAACCTGTTCTTTGCTTCAATTGATAATACGAATACAACACGGTATGAGAGAACCACTAGAGGTCGAAGACATTTTAGTTGAATTTTACAAAGTTAATGGATCACTTTAAAGGGATCTAGTAACTTTGTTGACATGTGCAAAAAGTGATGAATGGTTGATGCAATGTATATTGTTGTTATCTCATATGTTCACAGGGTATTGTGTGAAAATTTCAAGTCAAATGGACATTGTATGGCCAAGTAATGAGCGAAAATGCAAAGTGATATTTGCTAACTCATTGCACTGACTTTGTACACAGCAAGTTATGACTATCCAGTGGATAGTTAAAAATCTGAACACTTCAATCGTAAATATCTTTTTCTAATGAAAGGGAAATTCAAAAAACAAAAACCTGTTCTTTGCTTCAATTGATAATACGAATACAACGCGGTATGAGAGAACCACTAGAGGTCGAAGACATTTTAGTTGAATTTTACAAAGTTAATGGATCACTTTAACAGGATCTTACTCATCTTACTTATTTGTTCATATTTTGTTTAGTTTTTTTCTTTCTCTTATCCTTGAACTTCAGTGAACCATGTGATTGGCCTTCCTGTGGAGTCTCTGTTAAAAGATCTGGGAGTGTTTCACAAAGATCCCAAGTCGAACTTAACTCTAAGTTGGACCTAACTCTTAAGTTGGACCTAACAATTATGGGGAGCCGTTATTTTCTTTGTAACATTTTTTGAAAAAGTTCTTCTGAAAAGGCATAATGTTTGATAGAATTAGTCATATTTGTTACTACCAAGATGCCTTGAAATAATTGATGTATTTGTTTGTTGGAAGTCTCAAATACTTGTATTTTGTTGCTTTTGAATATGTTTTATTCCAAGGTTACAAGTGGCTTTCCATAATTGTTAGGTCTAACTTGGGGTTAAGTCATCAAAATTTGTGTTGAATAGTAATGTTCATTATTATAATACTCGCAATTTTGTTAACTATCATTTACCAAAGATTAGAACTAATATTTCCAAAAATTCCTTATTTTTTAAAGGCCCTGTTTTATGGAATCAAATACCACCCAATTTAAAAAATTCACCTACTCTCAATAGTTTAAAACGATGTTATGAATATTATCTTTTGCATTTGTATTCATCCAATTGTTGATACTATTATGATTAATATTAATGAACACTTTGTTATGTTACTGATTAATTAAATATGTTAGGATTTAAATAGTTTTATACAATATTCTCATCAGGGGTCAACGTTTATAAGGCTTCATGCACTTTTTGTTAACCCCACATTCTCATAATTTGTACCCTTTGTGTTTGTCATTGTTATGTCCACTTATTTTCTATGGTTTTATTATGTTATTGTATTATGTATATATACTGTACACTGTTATTTATGTTTTCATGAAGAATGGAATAAATTGAAATTGAAATTCTAACGTAGAATCTTTGCGAAACACCCCACTGGTTACTGATGGGCTAGTACTGTTCCCATTTGAATTGTGATACAAAAACAGAGAATAAATATATATACAGCAATGTCTGACTGCATTAATGCGAACGTCCTTGCCTCTTGGAATATTCTTGTTTGATCGTCCTTGCCCCCTTCTTCTCTCAAACTACTTTCCTCTTCTATTTTTCTAATACATTTGTTAAAGGGGACCACCAGGCAAAGAGCAACACATAGTTTTGAATTTGCTATCCCTTTGGTCTTCAAGCCATAGTTGCATATACAGAAGCATATCCAAGCGGTGAGATGGGAGGGGGGGGGGGGGGGGGGGGGGGGGGGGGTGGGGGTTGCCTCTCACCAAAATTCTGACTGCATTATTGCGACCGTCCTTGTCCCTTTCGTGAACATTCTTGTTTGATCCTTACCCCTTCTTTCAAAACTACTTTCCCTTTCTTATATTTGTTTAACCAGTTCATAACTAACCCAGAAAATAGTATGGATTGTGGTCTATGGATAATGCATGTTATATCAAATATAGTCTTGAATGGGTTAATACAACTCATTATCTTCAAAACGTGCTTATTCCCTGTTTTACATTTAACGTTGAGTCTTATCAGTCTGACAATCTGTTTCAATGTATTTCTTTCTTTCTACTTACAAATCTTGATCTGAATTTGCCATCCCTTTGGTCTTCAAGCCATAGTTGCATATATATACTAAGTATATGCCAGCGATGAGATGATGGACTCTGTATTCTTATCTCTCTCAATTTTCATCTGTGTTATTAAAAAGTGTCCTTTCCCTTCCAGATTTCCCCCGAGGGGGCTACCCCCTTCCCCCCCCCCCCCCCCCCCCCTCTGGACTAAATGATTTCCTCTATCAATTCACATTCAATATTCCCATATAAAGATGACGAAATAGGGCACCATCCCTTGCCTAGCAGTGAAATCATACACGGATGAGTGCCGAGTGCAATTTAGCCCCCAAAATGCCAGAAAGGGCCCCTGAAAAACCATGCAGATAGGGAAATGCCCCTAGATACTCAATGCCTCTGAACATTACAAGTACATACGATGTATAAATGTGTGAATCACATTTATCTAATGCCAAAGTCTGGCCACAAAGTAAGGGGGTATGGGGGCTGAGGCCGATTAAATAAGCCACTGAAATGCAAAAAAAAAGGACCCTGAAAATCTTAAGAGCCGCAGTGAAACAAGGGAATTGCCCCTAGATACAAGTATGCCTCTGAACATTACACATTACAAGTGTCACATACAATGTAGCAACGTGTGAATCACACTTCATCCAATGCCAAATTATGACCACAAAATAAGGGGGGCTGATTAGGCCCCTGAAACACCCCCCCCCCCCCCCCCCCAAAGAGAACATGAAAAATGTAAGAGGAACCCAGAATCGCCCCTAGATACAAGTATGCCTCTATCTGAACATTACAAGTGTCACATACGATGTATAAATGTGTGAATCAGACTTTATCCAATGCCAAATTATGACCACAAAATAAGGGGGGGCTGATTAGGCCCCTGAAACACCCCCCAAAAAGCACATGAAAAATGTAAGAGGAACCCAGTGAAACAAGAGAATCGCCCGTAGATACAAGTATGCCTCTATCTGAACATTACAAGTGTCAGATACGATGTATAAATGTGTGAATCAGACTTTATCCAATGCCAAAGCCTGACCGCAAAATACAAAACCTTGGGCCTAGATGTGGACAAGGCCAAAGTCAGACAGCTGAACTTTATAGTTCTTCTTCTTCCTTGTCATTTTGTTTGTGATACCTCTCTCGATACAGAGCGCTTATAGTTGGAATTAATCACAACACGATTTCTTGCACATGGGACTACGAGGATTAAGGAAGTAAATCCTGTGTAGTCTATTCAGTTGTTAATATTGAACGTGAATGGGTTAACTCAGCTTTTAAAGGGATCTAGTAAGTGCGTTGGCATGTGCAGAAAGTGATAAATGGTTGGTAAAAATTTATAGTTTTGTGATTTGATATGTCAGTTGTGTGAAAATGTTCATGTTAAATGGATGTGTACAAATCAATAGGGATTACTGCAGACAAACGTTAGGGTGGTATAAAGTTGATTTTGACCAATACTGTATATGGCTGAGTAGTGAGCGAAAATGCAAAGTGATATTCACTAACTCATTGCACTGACTTTGTACACGGTTATGACTATCCAGTGGATAGTTATAAATCCGAACACTTCAATCAGAAATATCTTTCTAACAAAAGAGAAGTTTGAAAAAAACAAAACCTGTTCCATGCTTCTATTGGTTTATACATATGCAACAAGGTATGAGAGAACCACCAGATTTCTAATGAAGTTTTGTGCATTTCGACAATGTTACTAGATCCCTTAAAGTGCTAATAAACAGATGAACATTAAATCTGATTGAGCATTGGGTGAGTCACAACAAGGAACAACCTTGGGGCTTCCCAGAAGTCAGATTTAGTTTTCTGCCAAAAGCGTGTGGCTCAAAAACTGACCTTCTTTGATAGTTGTTCACGAATCAGACAAATTCTGACAAACACCCCTGAAAAAAGTAACAAACAATGAACAATAACTAACTAAATAAAAGTTACAGCATACAGAATATAAAAATCTGGCTCCCAAAAGAACAGCCAATATACTGGACAAGTATCATGGAATCAATTGTATCTAGAGCAAAACAAAAATAATATATAATATATTGTCCATTATTGTCCATACATCCCAGCCAAGATTTATTTTGCTTAGTTTACCATTGGTTAAAGAATGTCATGCGTTGGGATGATGAACTGAGGATCGCCATTTTGAATTAGGTTAAACCCCTTCTTAATCAAGAAAAATAGTCGCGGTGACGTCCTGATGTTGTCCGGATGACATCCTACACCGTTTCTATTAAGAAGCTCCAATCGGGATAACATCAGGACGACAGCCGGACGACATCGAGGTGAGATTCACCCTAGTTGGGTCAGGGTGATAGCGCGGTAACGTCCGGACGACATCCGGACGACATCCTGATAAACCGTCTATTAAGAAGCACGCTGAACGTTACCCGGGTAGAAGACGTCATGGCCGTGAACAAAAAACACAGCGCGCGCCGATACTCCGTGTCGCCCCAGCTGTTCGCGTGATGAGGGAGGTGCAGTTGTTATGGTAACCTACCCGAGTGAGGATTTTGCGAATGCTAGATTAAGAAGGCTCGCCGCATGTTTTACGACCTGACCCCCTACTGTTTCTTATCCACTTGTCGTTCGGGTAACATCGAGGTGAGGTTTATTTTTCCCAATTAAGAAGGGGTTTAAGTTTCTCAGCCAGTGTGTACTGCGCACCTTGCTAGACATACAACAAGCCTCCACACTAACTTTTTTTGAAGGTTTTTGAAGGTTTACTTGTCCCAATGTAAAATTTACTTGCCCTCTTACTACTTGATGAGATCATTTACAATGTAGAAGTAAGAAATTACAATGTTCTATCATAGTTGAACAATTATTTAGTTTCCCGATCGGGCAAGCAAACCAGGACAATTTATGACATTTCACTTGCCCGACACCAATTTTTCTTGCCCCGGGCAAGCGGGCAAGTGCTAGTGTCGACTATTTCAATGCAAGTTAATAACAAAATTGAAAAGTAATAATTGTAATATTGCCAGGCCCAAACCACATGTACTAAACAAAATTTTAACCCCTTGCCTTCCCGAACCTGGTGGGCTATGTGCAAAATCTACGAGAATTTTAGAATTTCAAAGGGAATGGGTTAATTACAACAAGCACAGGGGAGTGTTTTTATAAAGAGTTGCGATTAATCGCAAGTCAGAAAAATGCGCCTAAATGCAAATTTTTCTGATTGGCTCAAGTGCGCGTCATTTCTGACTTGCGATTAAACGCAACTTTGCGATTAATCGCAACTCTTTTATGCAACATCCCCTGGGTTAATTAATAGGTCATAGACAATTAATTCTCCAAAGAACATATCCACAGATAACCTGCATGTATCGTTGGGACTATCGTCACCGGGTTAATAGGCCATATAACCCTGGTGGCACTAGTCCCTGGCCCTACGTGACTCATACAGGCCTATAAACTAAAAACTATGTGGGAATCAAGAAAACACAAAAGAACATTTGTGCTAGACAGACGGCTTGGTACTGTAGCTAGACTCTGTAGTCAAATCTGCCTTAATCTGACAAAAGGAAGCAACCGACAATTTTATGGATAGTCTTTTTTACTTGTTTTGGGGTAATTGAGATATATGCTCTACACAATGGTGAACAAATTCAAGTCACCCGACAATCCATTTACCTATGAGAAATTAATAGGTCAAAAGGAAGTAACTGCACAAATATCAGGAAAAAAAATCCTTATTTACAAGAAAACTACCAATTGTCAGTTGCTTCCTTTTGTCAGATTACGGCAGAAATGTTCCAGAGAACTATTACTAATGTGAGTGAGTAAGAGCATAAAAAAGAACAATTGCAGAACAGGCTTATATAGTTTGGGTGAGAGTGAAAAAGGCTTAAAGCTGATTTTTAGATAAATTTAGTTCTGCTTACCATATGTGACCGACTATAGCAAAACCCGGCACTTGTCGGTAATTCATGTTTTGAAGAAATGGGCATTTTAAGTTGACACAATGTGTGTAAAAGACCTATGATTGTAAAATTGAAACAATCGTATCTTCACCAATTATTGACCAATTTGTTAGAACAAAGCTTCAAATGAAAGCTTGTGATGAGGCCTTTGTAATGGTATGAAAATCTACATTTTGATTTTTACCGACAAGTGCCGGGTTTTGCTATAACCGGTCACATAATTATTGTCTGTCAGAGCCCTCTCTATAAATGGTGACAAATCTTTAAAAAATAATTCCTTCTACCTTTAGAAATACTGACCATTCTGACCCTCACGGGCATTGAAAAGGGTTTCAGGGACGAACAAACTGTCACAGGAGCTATCTAATCTAGCTCAGTCGGTAAGGGCACTGGACTAGCAATCCGGAGGGTCTCTCAGCCCTCTGGTTCGAATCCCGGGGAAGCCCTATTTTCTTTACTCATTTTCATATATATTAAATATATTTCTGTTCAGTTTCCCTATATAGATGTTTGAAATAATTTAGAAATATTCTACAAAAAAATAAAAGGGAGCTTTATTGGGTTTCTACATGGCTGAGCTCCAAACTACAAAGTACAAAAAGTGACTTAAGCGCCCCTTCTCTTTTCGCAAACTTTTAAACATGATTATCTCCAAGTACAAAAAGTGACTTTAGCGGCAGTTAGCGCCATTCGCTCATCTCAAACTTTAATAACATGGTTATCTCAAAAGTACAAAAAAGTGACTTTTGCGCCCTTCTTTCTCTCAACCAGCAGTGACGATATGTTGACAGTTTTTGAGCAGACACCCCAGCTCATCGGTGCCAGAATCGCCCTCCCTTTTCTGATTAACTGGCATCAGGGGCTTGTCAATGCCAAATGTGTTAGTCACACAAGCGAAAATCCCTGGCGGTGGCCATGTTTTCAATACAAGAACATGACTGGGTGGGACTAGAAGGCTCAGTCTGATTCACTGTGTTCTTCCTGTGGGAAGGTCTGGAAGAGATTTTCAGACTTTTTTCCCATCTTTTCTTTAACCAATAACCTACCCAAACTGTTGTGTGACTGTTATTAGCTCTATTAGAATATCAAAATCGGGTACTAGCTCGAGTAGATTGTCAAAAATCGAAGCACAGAGGGGTTAACATGTTGGTGCATCGTGTGGGTTTTGATGGCTTCATAAGGCTAGCACATTTGAAAGCCATCCAATATTTTGGGGGAAATCCGACATCAAATCTGTCTCATTTGATCAAGACGGGGGTTACGGCTTTGAAGCCGCGCAACATGTGACGCGCAAAATCCAAAGCTTTTCAACGCGGAATCTTCCTATTTGGACTCCTGACCCAAATCTGTCAAATGTATTGAGATATTGCTCCTGAGGATAATTCAATCGGACATGATTTCTTTTCTTTTCCTATTTTCATTTCGGAAATTACAAACTATTACTCATTAAAACTTGGCAAACAAACTCTAGGAAATTGGGCAATGTGCAAATATGTGCCTTGATGCCCATACGCCTCCTGACCGATCAATGCACACACAAATATGCATATATGTGGGACATGGTTACAATCTATGTGCAATTAATGGATATTGATATTGTCCAACTTGAAATGTTCACAGTATTTTGTAACAAATTTATAAATATAAACTGGCTACTGGAGGCAAATATTACTAATTTTGAGAGCCAAATGAAAAGTACCTTCATGCCAGAATACAAAAAAGAAAAAAAAACACACATGAACAATGTCTTTGAAAGAACCACTACCCAAATATCCCAGGCTAAAGATTGCATGCAATACTTCAATCATGAACATCGTCTTCAATGGTTGAATCATTTTCACCATGTGGACACAATTCCAAGGGCGGTATTACACTATGTTTACTTCCCGTAAACGTGCTAACAGTTTGGGACACGTTTGCGGCAGATTCTGTCTGGGAGAAAGAGACGCCCTGTCGCCTGAAAACAATGACATCATCAGTCCCTCGGTCACAGGGTTATCCAGAATCTGACATCACTTTTGTTTTTAAAAATGACATATGCAGCAAGTATATTGAAATATATTAACTTTGGTTTAATACTAAAACCCTGTCTTAACTGGGAGAAATAGTCGAGGTAACATCCTGACGTTAGCCAGATGAGATCCTACACCATTCCAGTTAAGACATCGGAGTGAGTTTCGCCCTAGTCGGGCCAGGGTGACATCGCGGTAACGTCCGGACGACATCCTGACAAACGGCCAGTTAAGACGCGCGCGGAACAAAGTTACCCGGGTAGATGACGTCAAGGCGGACTATACTCCTGTGTCGCGCCAGCACCAGGCCAGCTGATCGCAATGAGGGAGGTGCGGTTGTAAATGGTAACCTACCCGAGTGAGGTTTTTGCGGATGGCTGGTTAAGACAGCGGCCATGAGCCTGGCGCAGGCAGGCTCACCCCGTGTTTTACGATCAGACCCCCCAACTGTTTCTTATCCAGATTTCGCTCGGGTGACATCGAGGTAAGGTCTATTAAGATGGGGCTTGAAACACATAAAACATCTTGAAAGTTTGACTCATTTGTGGAAGCTTCTGCAACCGGTAACATTCAATATGTTGTCTAGAAACAATGACACCATCACTAAATTGCTGGACAAATTATAGGCTAAAAATTTGGGATATGTTTTTGGCAGTTGAACAATTGTTTCAAGGGCGGTAAGGTAAATATACTATTTTTACTTCCTGAAAACAGCTATACTAAAACACATTTGACATCCTGAATTTGGACTCATTTTGGCCGGAATCCAGGTTTGCAACCAGAAACATTCAAAATGTTGCCTATAAATAATTACACCATCACTAATTTGCTGAAAAAATGATGGGCTAAAAGTTTGTGATATGGTCTGGCAGTGCATGGAAAAACAGTTTCAAGGGCAGTATTACACTATGTTTACTTCCAGAAAACATGCTTAAAATAGTTTTGGACACGTTTCCAGCAGATTCTGTCCCAGAGAGCTTTACAAAAGAGACGCTCTGTCGCCTGAAAACAATGACATCATCAGTCCCTGATCACTGGGTTTTCCCCAACCTGCATTAATCACTTTTGCAAAATGATATATGTTGCAAACGTTTAAAAATATTAACTTTGGACAGTTATAGTAAAACACATAAAACATCTTGAAAGTTTGACTCATTTGGGGAAGCTTCTTCAACCAGAAGCGACCAATATGATGCCTCTAAATTATGACACCATCACTTTCCCTAAGTTGATATAAGGTTTGTCGGGTTAATAGAGCTTCTTACCGACAAGAGCATTAGAAAAGGTTTCTGGGAAGGAACACCATCAACAGGGCCTTGTGGCTCAATGGTTAGAGCATCGGTCTAGCAATCTGGGATGCACCACCATCAATAGGGCCTTGTGGCTCAATGGTTAGAGCACCGGTCTAGCAATCTGGGATGCACCACCATCAATAGGGACTTGTGGCTCAATGGTTAGAGCATCGGTCTAGCAATCTAGAGGTCTCCGGTTCCATTCCCGGCAAAGCCCAATTTTCTTCGCTCATTTGTCATGTAAAAGTTTGGGACACATTTTCAGCAGATTCTTTAGCCTACAAACGATGGCACCATTGGTCGATACTCAGTCACATGGTTTCATTTACTAAAACCCTGAGCCACTGTTGTTGATGATATGCCGCAAAAGTTCACACAAATTCAGGACAGCCCTAGCTTCTAAAAACATGTTGAACTTCCCCAAAATTTTGACTCATATTCTGGGGGAAGTTTGTGAAATATGGGACCAATATATGCCGTCTAGAAACAATGACACCATATAGTCCCCTCATCAGCAATGGAAAGAAGCCCGCCTGGCCTATAAAGAATTACATCACCCTCCCAATGGTCACTCTGTTTATGAAATCCTGCATTTATCACTTTCACCATATAGCATATACACTTTCATCAAAATAATGATGACAACGTTAAAGACAAAACTGAGTCTACACACTTTCATGAAAACACAGAGGACAATATTGAAGACAAAATAGGGTCTTTACTCTATACACTTTCATGAAAATAATGATGAAAATGTTAAGGACAACCAAGAACAGTTAAATACCAAATAAATTCCTGTATTTTGAAGGCAAGAGTTCTGAGCAACATATATCATATTGAAACAATCACTTCATACTGAAGCAAACAAAAACAAAAAATACAGGACTTAGTCACCAAAATGATCAGAAGTTTTGATTTGTGTCTCTTCTCTGTCTGTAATCTTACATGGAACACATGGAAAACATTTTTAGTTAACCCATCCTTAAAACATGAATCCAGGAAAACAATAGAGAATACAGGATTTAGTCACATACATGTAGATGAGCTGCAAGTTTGATCTCTTTTCGATTGATTTCTGTTAAACTTGATGTTTCTTGTTAAAATTGACATTTCTTGCTATAAACACATGACAATGTTTTTGCAAACAATAGCAAATATAAAAGGACTTAGTCACCAAAATGAGTTGCAATTTTAATGTAAGTAGTTTCTTTTATTCTTTCTTCTTATTTTAATGCCACAATAGGATTTTGTTAAGGCTAACCCAATGTAAACAAAATTTAACCCCATTGCCTATATACGGGAACCTGGTGGGCTATGTACAAAGTCTACATGAATTTCAGAATCTCAAAGGGAATGGGCCAAGAAGGAAAAAAAAACACAATAGGAAAACAGAGTACTTAGTCATAGAGATGAGCACTAATTTTGATCATATTTTCTCAAACTTCTTCTTTATTTCCATGTAATACTTTGATATGTTGTATTGTCTGCCAAAAGACCCTTTGGGATAGCTGCAGATGCACTGATTCACACAGGGTGAATGTCAGTTGCACCATGGTCGCACCGTAGGGTCCAGGGGTTGCACATTCCCAGCCGATAACGCTCGCTCTCTTGCGAGTTTCTCTTCTTTTTTGTCGATATAGGGAAAGCGGAAAGCGAACAGGCTCAGTAGAAGCAAAACAAATTTAATGTTGACTACAGTGTAGGTGGGGATGGGGGGTGGGGGCAGTGAAAACTAGTTTATGGATACTACATTCTCAGCCTATAAGGCTCGGTATCTTACAAGTTTCTTTTCTTTTTATTAAAGTGAAAGAGGGAAAGCGAACAGGCGCACTAGAACCAAACAGCTTTAACCTCTTCAGGACTGGTCCCGAAAATACATGGGCTAGGCCGGCCGGCCCCTACAGAAATCTTAAGCGTGCTGCAAGCCAGAGACTAGCTTGTGACTAGCTTGCGCTAGCTATTGACTAGCAAGCCGCAAGCTTAATAGCTAGGCGATCTCTGATGAAATTGTGGGCGTGCAGCAAATTTTAAGCGTGCGGATAAATTTTCGCAAGCTTAATTCGGGCAGAGATCGCTTATTAAGCTTGCTGCTAGCTAGTCGCAAGCTAGTCGCAAGCTAGTCGCAAACTAGTCGCAAACTAGTCACAAGCTAGTCGCAAGCTAGTCACTGGCTTGCAACACATTTATGGAGTATGCATGTAATAACAAAATCAGTCAGTCCTAAACGGGTCATCCCCTTAATTATGAGATGTTGCATAGATCTCCCACGGAGTTTTTACATGCTACAGCAGGCTCCCATAGTGAATGGGTTAAATATGATGGAGGGAGTTGCACGGGGGCAGCAATTCTGCAATTCTGATTTTGTGAGGGAAAGAAAATTAAAATGAACAATTAGATTATTCCAGACGCACTAGAACTAAAGCACAGAATGACTGTTAGTTGCACATTCTCAGACGATAACTCACAGTATTTCATAAAATGCTTTCTCTCTCCGCGAAAGAGGTAAAGGGAGCACATGCGCAGGTACCTAGAAGTTCCAAATAAATATTAAAGGGATCTAGTAACTTTGTTGACATGTGCAAAACGTGACAAATGGTTGATGGAAATCTTTATTTTTGTGAACCGATATGTCCACTGAGTAATGTGTGAAAGTTGTATGTTTATGGATGTTATATGGCCGAGTAATGAGTGAAAATGCAATGTGATATTCGCTTACTCACTGCATTGACTTTGTACACAGTTATAATTTTCCAGTGGATAACTAAACATCTGAACATTTCAATCGTAAATTTCTTTTTATCCAAAAGGGAAATTTGACAAAACCAAAAGCTGTTCCATGCTTCTATTGGCAATATGAACACAACAAGGTATGAGAGAGCCACTGGAGTTCTAAGTAAGTATTTTGGATTTGGACAAGTTACTAGTTCCCTTTAAGCCCTTGCCTACGGGAACCGAGTGGGCTGTGTACAAAGTCTATGGGGATTTCAGAATCTCGAAGTGAACGGGTTAAAAGGGGGGTATACTTGTGTTGTGATTAGTAAAAGAGCAGCTTCACAATGTGCCTTCAAACGTTATACAAGAAACCAGTCATATTTAATATAAAGATCACAATTTATTTCAAACATAGGGACACTGACCATAAATATGTAATATACAATAAACCCTTGCCTACGGGAGCCTGATGTACAAAGTCTATGGGGATATCAAAATCTCGTAGGGAACCTGTTAAGATAGGCAAATAAAATAGGGTTGTCCCGGGATTTGAACCCTCAACCTCCAGATTGCTAGACCGGTGCTCTACCAACTGAGCTAGGAAGACCTTGTGCTGGTTCTTTGTCCCTGAAACAAGTTCTTTACTTTCATTTATATTTAATGATTGTAATGGAAGAGACACACAAATACACGGTGACATTTTGTACAAATTCATAATTTCTTTATAAATGACGCTTACCTGGAGAATGTGAAGACAGGTGTGAAGAGTTGTCATGGAAATATGCAAAGAAAAGAATGAGATAAAGAAAAATACAAATGTTTAGTCTCAGGGAAATCAAATCAAATATAGTCAAATTCATTTCAACAAATGTGAATTATATATCTTTAACATTAATTCTTGTTTCAGAAATCAAACATTTTCACATCAAAATTTTGAAATTTCTTTTAATTAAACCAAATATTCAAAATTTTCTATATTAAAAATCAAAATCTTGATTCTGAAATAAGCAAAATCGATTTAGCTTTCACTTGCGATAAAGCTATATTGAATAATTTTTAAGAGGCAGGGGGGGGGGGGGGGGGGGTGTGGGGAATGGGGCTAATGTTTGTAAATATCAGGTTTAAGAGGAAACATCCTTAACTTCCCTATTAAAAAATACCGGCAATGAAAGACGACGTGCAAAATAATCCAATGACAAATTCAGTCAGGAATTTTTCTTGGTGATGTCATCATCTCGGATGAGATTTGTTTTTCCTGATTGCGTTTCCTGCAATTACAATCATCGCCCAGAAATTCTCGTCAAAAAAAAAAGAGCCGCGGCCCGGAGTGGAGCCAGTTAGCGCCTCCCACAAAACTAGTTTCCTGATTCCGTTAGAGATCTTGAGATAACTTAGACTTCAAATTGTTTTTGTCTTCTTTTATTAAAAAAACAAAAACGTATTAGAAGGAAGAGGAAAGAAATTAAATCCATGCAGGGATGGATGATCATAAATTGTGACACATCGAATGGTCGCATTATTCAGTCATTACGTGGGTTTTAATTCCTTTTGTCATCGTTTAGTGAACAATCAATTCTTTTATAAACAGCATTCATTTTGAACTTGTCAAGAGGTTCAAGAATGACCTCAAATGTTTAACTTCTTATATTTTTTCAACATATTTGGAGGAAAAGGAAAGAAAATATATGCAGAGATGACCATGCAGAGATGATCATATATTAAATAGTGACACATCGAATGGTCGCATTATTCAGCCATTACATTGGGTTTTAACACCCCTTTCCATCGTTCAGTTCAAGCAGAGCTTCAGCATTCATGTTGAACTTGTCAAGAGGTTTTAAGAATGACCTCAAATTGTTTATATTTGTAATTGTTTAAACATATTTGAAGGAAGAGGAAGAAATTAAATCCACGCGGATATGATCACATAATAGTGACACGTCAAATGGTCGCATTATTCAGCCAAATTGGGTTTTAATGCCCATTTCCATCGTTTAGTTCAAAAGTTCAGTACTACTATTTTTCAGTTGTCGGGACATATTAAGAATGACCTTGAATAGTTATCTTCTTATAATTTTACAACATATTTCAGGGAAGCAGAAAGAAATTTAACCCATGTGGAGATGATCGCATAATAGTGACACATCAAATGGTCGCATTATTCAGCCATTACATTGGGTTTAAATGCCTATTTCCATCCTTTAGATCAATAAGTTCAGTCCTACTATTTTTGTTGTCTGGAGATATTTTGAAAGACCTCAAATGATTAACTTCTTATAATTTTTGAAGGACGAAGAGAGAAATTAAATCCATGCGGACATGATTATGTGATAGTGACACATCAAATGGTTGTATTATTTAACCATTACAATGGGTTTTAATGCATGTTTGCATCATATTATCATAAAGTTAAGTACTTAACCAGTTCTTCAATATAACTTTCAGTGGTAAAGAGAGATATTAATTAACTAAGAAAGACCTCAAATCATTAAGTCTTCTCATTGTTTAATCTCAGAAAGATTTCAATGTCCGGACCCTGGCAAGCCCCGTATCCTAGATAAACTCACAGATGCAAGAGTCTCAATTGGCCAACAACTCAGCTTGTATACCTGAAACCTTTATGTAGATGGACTAACAACTTTGAGATGAAAGTTATCTCAGATCATAGATATGAAACCTAGATGAACTCACAACTAAGAACAAAGTTATCTCAGTTATGATATCAACGTAGGAAGAGATCAGGATGCCCAGATAGACCGTCACCCCAGCTATTTTGAACTAAGTTAGTTTGCTTGAGCTCACTGCATATTAAACACTGAGTCAGTGTCTATTCCGCACCATATGCAACCTTGGCGTTTCTCAGATGGTACCGCGTCTCGTCTCGTCTCGTGAACCACCTTTAAATGAACCATCTACTAAGAACAAAGTTATCTCAGTAATGATATCAACATGGGAACAGACACCACCACTCATCAGATTGGTGCGTACCCAGGTACGCAGAATCCAGACACCCTCCAACTATGTACTGACTGATCACCGTCATTTATTATACGATGTCGCTTTCTCGGATGACATCAATATGATGGATATCAAATTTCTTTGAGCAATATGCTAGGCCTAGGTCATCTTCAGAGTTAGTCTGGGCTATTAGGATTCATCTTACAGCAAGCTTTTTTTCTATTTTTTCTTTTCAACATTTTAGCGAGGGGGGGGGGGGGGGAGGAATTTTAGGCTCATACCCACTGTTTCGCAGCAAAATATACCTCAAATTAAGGCAAAACTATGACATTTTGGGGCAAAACCATGACATATAATAAAGCAAACTCATATTATGATTAGGAAGACCGCTTTTTTTGATTTTCAAAGTATGTAAGGGGGCAGGGGGTGTATAGGCTCCTATACGCACCCATTTTGAGACAAAAAATATCTCACAATCAGGCTAAACCATGTCATATAAAACAAACTCATTATGTTAAGGCAAGGTCAAGGCATACTCTGCGAAAAAATTATCATTTCATATTCCGGCACTAGAGGGCTGATCATCTTATTTTCTGTAGTCTTTTGTCAAACAACACAACTGCACATATAAAGGCAAAAATCACAATATTGAATCTGATTTAGTGAAATCTTAACCCATTCCCTTCGAGATTCTAGAATGACCGTATGGACTTTATACAGGGAACAACCGGTTTCAGGAAGCAACGGGTTTAGTTAAAGGGATAGTTGAGTTCTGGTAAAGATAGTACAGTTTTGGTCAAACTGAATTTTAGTAAGCAAAACCTGCACCATTACATAACAAACTAATAGTTATAACTCCACCATGCTCGAAAGGAATACAAAATTACTAATTTTAGTAAAAAGCCTGTTATCATTAAAAAAGAGCCGTTAAAAACTCAAGAGGGCGCTCTCTTAACCCTCATTTGTTTCATCCATTTAAAATTAAATATTGTGCAAGTGATGTTTAGTTGAAATCGTTATTAGAGAGAAAAACCTCTTTGTAAATTTTTGAAAAGAGGAAGCATTTAAAAAAAAAAATTAATAGCTGGTTCAAAATTATCGAATAATTGTGGGGCCCCACTATTTTTACAAATGGTTATAAATGTTTATGGATATATTTCAGCCATTTCCGAACCGATTTTGATCAAGTAAAGTTTATTCTGTCATTAAAATTGTATGCTCTTTCGAATTTGACACTCAGTTTTTCATTATCTCACATTATCTTAACAAATTATGTTGTGTAGCGCCCTCTATACCAAAACTCAACTATCTCTTTAACGTTTAGCCTTGAATTCTAATCAAATTTGATACTTTTGTCCCAGTTTCCAGTCATTCTTGACGATGTAAACACAACTCAAGAAAAACCCTGTTCTTATATGAAGACAGCTCCACTTTATCAATGTACTGATAGGATTTGATTGTTACGTACTTAAAACCAAATGAACACAACTACATTATATTATCACCACATCAATGTATGAGCATGAACTTAGTAGTATGCAGCCTCAGGCATATATTCAATACAAGTGCACTTATATATCATAGATTCCTATGAATATGAATGTATTATATATATATAGTTAGAGGGGGGCCCCTAGCAGCGGAAAATAATCAGTGACTCATGTCGGCAGAATTTCGTGACCCGGTCACCGATTCCGGAATCACATCGGGATGGGGAGAAGCGATCAAGGGAGAGAAGGAGGAATTCCCCAGGTTAGAGCTACATGGGTGCTAATAATACACTGCAGGAGCATATGGGGTGCATTCTTACTCCCTCCACCCCCCCCCCCCTCCCCCTCTCCAGAGTAAGGAATACAATTTGCAGTTGGGGGGGGGGGGGGGGGGGGGCGGGCTTGAATCCACTTTTACAAATGAAGTTTGTCATAAATTTGAATAGACATGGGAAAATGATCAAGAAAGAGAGAGAGAGAGGAATTCCCCGGGTCAGCACTACATTAGTGCTAATCATACACTCTGGAGAGCATAGAGAGGGTTCTAGCCCCCCTCCAAACTTCCCCTCCCCTACCCCCCACCCCCCCCCCCCCCCCCCCCATCCCCAGTATGTGAAAGGAATGCAAAGAAGATTTTGAAATTCAGTTCCACTTTTAAGAAGTAAACTTGACAGTTCGTCATAAATTTGAATAGACATGAGAAAAGCGATCAATGAAGAAAGAGGAATTCCCCAGGCCAGATACTCCAGGAGCTTGGAGGGGGGGGGGGGGGGGGGGGGGGGGGTGCATTCTTCCCCCTTTCCCCCTGCCCCCCCCCCCCCCCCCCAAAAAAAACCCCACTCTCATGTGCAAAGAATGAGTTTTGCACATGGGGGGGAGGGGTTCCACTTTAGCTACATGGGTGCTAATAATGCACTTCATGAGCATAGAGGGGTGCATTCTTATCCCCCCCCCCCCCCCCACCCCTCTCATGTGTAAGGAATGCATATTGTAGATGGGGGGGGGGGGGGGGGGTTCCACTTTAGCTACATGGGTGCTAATAACACACTCAAAGAGCATAGAGGGGTACATTCTTATCCCCCCTCCCCCCACCCCTCTCATGTGTAAGGAACACATATTGTAGATGGGGGGGGGGGGGGAGGGAGTATCCACTTTTAAAATATAAACCTGAAGTTGAATATACTTGGTAAAAGCGATCGAGGGAGAGAAAGGAATTCCCCAGGCAGGAGCTACATGGGTGCTTATTATGCACCCCCAGAGCTAAACAAATGGGATGTGTTCTTCCCCTAGGATAGGGTTGACAAGGAAAAGCAATCAATAGAGACAGGAGGGAGGAGAGTCCCCACTTGGTGAGCACTGGGTGCTAAAGATACATTCCTGGAACATGGAGGGGTGCAAATTTACCCCCCCTCCCAGGTGTATGTAAGGATTTACATTGCAAATTTGTTTTATTATTATGGGGGCTTGGGGGAGGGGTTTGTATAGATCTCCTTTAATGTTGCTCACTGCAATGTTTGAATTGGATATGGTTTACAAGGGAAAGTGACTGAGGCTCCCAGAGGGGGGTCTATTCCTGGAAAATAGAGGGGTGCATATTTACCCCCCTCCCATGACCAAGGGGCAAGGAGTTACATTGCAGTTTTTATTATTATAGATGATAGAGGAAGAATTATCTGTAGGGGAAGACAGTTTTACAGGTCCCCTATAATACAAAAGAGTTTGTTTATGATCTACATGTATTTTGAGAGGAAAATCCTAGGACTGGGTTAGGTGCTAATTGTGCTCGCTGCACAACACAAATTTTTCGTGAGGTAATGAAAAACTGAGTGTCGAATTTGAAAGGACATGCAATTTTAATGGCAGAATAAACTTTATTTGGTCAAAATCGGTTCAGAAATGAAATATCAATAAATATATCCGATCGTATTTATTTGGGCCCCAAATAAATACGATGATTTTTTGAATTTTTTTTTTAAATGCTTACACTTTTTCAAAAATTGTCAAAAGTGGTTTTTAAATAGTTGTTGATGATCTCTCTATTTAATCATTATTTCAACAAAACATCACATGCATAATTTTGTATGAAAAATGGTTGAAACCAATGCCTTATTATAGAGCGCCCTCTTGTGTTTTAATGGCACTTTTTGAATGATAACAGGCTTTTTACTTTAGTCGTTTGTATTTTTGTATACCTTTCGAGCATGGTGGGGTTATAAATATTAGTTTGTAATGTTACTGTGCAGGTTTTGGTTACTCAAGTTCAGCCTTACCAAAACTGTAACATTGCATATTTAACATTATGGGATGGGGTTGTTATATTGCTGGTCACAATGTATTTACAAAGTTGCATAAATATGACAAATCAAGAGATTCCCCACAGTAGAATTGCATGCTATATATAATACTACATCCAGGGGAAATTAGGGGGAGGGGAGTGTAGGACATTACAGAATTTAGGTTATTTAGGGTTGTGCATCCCCTGATTCTGATGTAAACCATTTGGATTAAATAAATACTAGAGTATACTATTTCTTTAAACCACAAGGACAAACAATAAGCCAGATATGTTTATTTCACCTTTGAATAGGATCATATTCATGGCCATATCATGGATAGGTATTAGTCATCATGAGAAAAATCAAAACAATTCATTATTCACAATAGGAGAATAAAAAACAAATGCAAAACAAAAGGACTGTATAATGAGTCCCAGTCAAAGCAAATAAATACATTTATAAATCAACGTTATATTATTAATAGAATGAACTTTGCAACAGTGCGATGGGGAATTTACTCATTGTTTATTTCTTGTGAGGCTTCGTTAATTCACAATGCATGGTCCGCATTCCTTACCAATGCTGTCATGAGTTAATGATCAAAACAAGAAAAACAATAGGTCCACATTTATTTGTTTGAAAATCATTTTCAATTGAATTATAAAGGTTAATTGAGCATGGAAACCGAATTAGCAGCGTATGTAATATGCATGGTAAGGTCATGCACATGTAGTTTGCGAATATCCAGGTTTTTTATTTACCAGTGACCACAGTTCAGGGATGAAGCCATTTTGGTGGAGCGTTCATGAATTTACTTGTAAGAGGAAATTAAAAATTTGATTACCATTAAATAAATTAATCAAACTAATTAATAAACATATTCTATTGAGCATAAACAGATACTAATATATCAGTTAGCATGATTACTATAATGCTGCCCTTTTCATGAGTTATGCACACGGGTGCTCTCATTAAATTTTTAAATAATTTAACCCCATGACTATGGGAACCGAGTGGGCTGCATACTAAGTCTATGGGGATTTCAGAAACTCGAAGGGAACAGGTTAATACAACATTCTAACAAGTATTCATTTCAACAGTCTATATTTCTCATGTTAAATCATTTAACCCAGTTAGGGCTGGTCCCGATTAAATAGGTTACGTTCTGTGCAGAATTCATGTTTACAGTTCTAAATAAATTGCTTTGAAGGGGTTGAATCCAGCGAAAAAATTAATATTTTTATTTCGGGGGCTCCATTTTCGGGGGCTACTTTTCCAACTTTCGGGGGCTACAAATTTGCGGGCTCTTTTTCGAATTTCAGGGGCTACTAATAAGCTATAATGCTGTAAGTGATCATTTTATAAGCATTTGATCACAATCCAAACAGAAAAATCCGGATTTTTTTTTTTTTTTTTTCGGGGGCGAAATTTTTTTTTTCGGGGGCGAATTTGGGCATTTCGGGGGCGAATTCGCCCGCCGCCCCCGTGTATTTTTTTCGCTGGTTGAATCAGAATATAATCAAACACCCATTTTAAAGAAAATTTTCCTCTAATAGAAATATGAATGACAATTTTTTTCATTATATATTAATTAAAAAGCATTGTAAAAAGAAAGGACAAATATTTTAACAAATAAGTATTGTTAAAACGGAAATATGACATTATTTCCCCTCCTTTTCATCACCAACTCGTCAAATTTATTGCTCGAGTATGATGTACACGCGATAATGAAATCATGCATCCATTTTTATACTGGGCAGTTAGTTTATATACGCGATAAGTACACGAGTTGGAAGCGGCGTAATATTGCTTCTCAAGCTACATAATGTACATACAGGTATATCGGAAGGTTCATAATGGACAGAGCTTGAGTGAGTGGATAGTGTGTGTATTATATTCATACCTGGATGCAGGTATGATATGAATATCTATAGGCCTTATATATGTTCAGGTTGTGTATACTTGTATAGATCTATTTATGGGTATTGCCAAAAAAAACATGAATGGCTGTACATTAGTATGAACGGATGGGTAGAGGAGCATTTTAACTCTTTGAATGCTAAGTGCGTGGATGTGAATTATGTAATGGATATTACAAAGAAAGCCCTATTTTAATGATTAAGTGACTTGTGTGAATATGTTAATTAGGAATAAGCTTATAGAATATACAAACTAAACAAATCCTCTGTCCACAATTAACACAATTTATGGCCCCAAACTACTCAGAACAGAGTTAATGAAATGTTGCAAAAACGTAGTTGCTAATGAGTTAAAATTCAGAGTACAGTATATAAATATACAAAAATTGTGCAATTGTAAATATGCACCATTCATACTGAAAGAGGGCTATTAACCCTTGTAAACCACACTAATGAAAAGGCCAATGAAGTATTTACACATGAACTAGACGTGACCATGGTAATAGAAGCCTTGAATGGGTTAAGCAGGAATTGTGTAATTATCGGTGAGTCATAGTTGTGTATGCAACAAGATGGCTGCACAGTGAGACCATTCTCATTCAAATTGATCCTTCCACAGATTAAACAAGAGACAACATGGTAGAGAGAGAGGGAGAGAGGGAGAGTGAGAGTAGTTGAATAGGAGGAGTGATGTAGTCTATATAGATGTGTACATATCCACGTTGACAGGTTTATTGCAATTGTGAAATACACAAATTAAATACATGCTCTTTAATGTTCTACATAAAAAGTGAAATTAATGCAATTTCAAACCACTCTGTAATAGATTCATCATCATTTTGGCAAAGGAAAAATGAAAGAGGTTGGCTATGAGATAGGATACAGTCAAACCTGTCTTAGTGGCCACCTGTCTATAGCAGCCAACCTGCCTAAATTTTCCACCAAAGGTGATTCCATCCAGAGAAAAATAATGTTGAATATTAAAATGAAGATAGAAATAATACCCACAAAACAAATAATTTACGCAATCAATAATTTGTCTGATTAATAAATTACAGAGACTGCTTTAAAAAAATGAATGCTTAACAACTACATGTATGTTATTCTATTGATGTTTATCCTTGTATAAATATAAGGACAATAAAAACAATATATTGTAAGGTTCAATGTTATATATGAGACTTATTTGGCCTTTGATGTAGTAAGAACATGATCTCTTCTTTTAAGTTTACAGCCTAAAATAATGTGATGTTACATCATACTATTAATATTTATACTTGTACATAATTACAATGTTATAACATTTCGTAATTTATTGCAAGCTCAGCTTTTCCGTGTGATGTTACACTTTTACTTTGTCTTGCATTTACAATGTAGTTCGAACATAATCAATGTAGTTTGAACATAATCCTTGTAGTTCGAACATAATCTTTTCTTTTTTTTTAGTTTCAAAGCCTAAAATAATGTGCAATGTGCATGTGACATTTGTAGAGGAAGGGTAAGGCAAAAATCCTGTTTCAGCAGAGCCCTAAAATATCTCTGACGGATAAATGACGCAGGGATAAAAAAAGAAGAAGATATATGAGGCTCAGGGCAAATCAGCCCAAAAAGGGAAAAAAAAGGGGGGGGGGGGGGGGGGGGGGCCTACTTTTCTGCTTGCCCGGCTTAAAAATAGCCCTCTATGCGTCTTCCATAGAAATCCAGAACAAATAGCTAGTAAGGGGGGAAAGTCCCGTTTCAGCCGTGCCCTAAATCATCTCTAGCGGATAATGATGGAGTGAGAAAAAAAGAAGATATATGGGGGCTAAGGGCAAATCGGCCCTCGGAAAAACAAAGTTCTGGGGCTACTTTTCTTTAGCTTGCCTCCCTGTAAATTACGGTAAATAACCCTCTGAAATGTATTAAATATACATTAAAATCCCAACTAAATAACTGGTACTTTTAGTCCATATAAGGCAATTTGAGTTTGCTATCATAAACACAAGCATGGATATTTGTGGATTCAGTAAGAATTAGGGGGCTCTGCCTCTTTGGGGGGCTTTTGGGAGGGGGGGGGGGCATTAAATTTTCCAAGAGCTCCCAAGTTTTTAGTTTCACTAATTTAGTGGCCTACATTGTAAATCCGCCAAAAGAGCCCCAGCAAATTCACAGAATTTAGAGCACTATATTTGAATGTTTAATTATTTGCAAGCTTGAAAATAGCCCCCGGAAAAGAAAGGGGAAAAAAGATGATAAAAAGCCCCCATAAATACATACGTATAGAGTATAATCACAAAGAAATTTAAAAGTGCAAACTCAACAATTAGCCCCCACACATTTGAAACATTTTCCCCCTGATGACGACAACACTTTCATAATCTTTTTTTTTTGTTTACGTCATATTTTGCGTAATCAAAACGGCTCTTTCTTCCCATGTTATATCCGTTAGAACAACCCTAATCCTGATAACCTTTCAGAACTGTTTTTCTCTAGAACTTATTTTTTTTAAACTCTATCAGTATCACAGCATAAACCCATTCAGGACTGATCCCGAAAATACTCAGGCCAGGGTTTATGGATAATGCTTGATAATAATAATAATAATAATAATAATAATAATAATAGGTACATATATAGAGCGCAAATTGCAATAAAGACTCTAAGCGCTACTATTATTATTACCCCAGTCAACGGATTCACACTGCAATCGTTCCTGCACACACAGTGCACATTTTCCACTCCCTAGGGAGTATTCCAGCCAGTCGCTGGATCATCTTGATTGGGTTACACAACTGACATGGTCACATGCCCTTGGCTAACGTGGGTCCCTTTTGATAAATTAATTTGTATGAACTTCAAACAAAACACAGGGAAAAGTTGACAATATTCAACTAAATAATTGTTCAACTACAAGAGAACAATGTAATTTAAAATGTGTTAATCTCATCTAGAGGTAAGAGGGCAAGTAAATTTTATATTAGGGAAAGTAAAATGTAAAAATTGTATGATTATACTTGCCCGAATGGGCCAGTACAGAAAAAAAGTTAGTGTGGAGGCCTCTTTATCTATAATCTATGCATACACATTTAGATCAATACGTAATTTCTCTTCCACATACAAAAAAAAACAGGGCTTTTACTTCAATATGAGTGAAATTCATGCATTATTCAAATTTCTAAGATGTGCAAGAGATAAACAGAGATCCACCCTGAGGCAAAAATAATCATGATTCTAATCATGAGAGAGATAATTTACGAAATCGTAGTTACTAAGCAAAACAGTACCTCACCTGGCGGGGGAAACGGGCCTCGGATTTCTAAAGCTAGGTCAATGCGAATTGTGTAAAAGTCTGTACTTCATCAACGTGTACCAAAATAAAAGCACTTTTCTAAAAACAGAATGATTTAATCATGATTCTGATCAGAAAGAAAGTCGTAGTTACTAATCAAAAGATTACCTCACCTGACGAAAACTGTGCATAAATAAGATTTCTAGAACTGGGGTCAATGAAATGTGTGTTAAAGGGGACCACCAGGTAAAGAACAACACATTATTATATGTTTTGGTACCGTTTTGTGATATCAAATAGATACCCAACATTTTGCAAAAGGTTATGTAATTCATAAACAAAGCAATTAATTTCCACCATTTACGGAACCACTACTATTTCCTGGTTCCATACGGGGAAATTCAGACCGCATGAACGCATGCTTCAGAATGGTGATGCGTTTTCCAATAATTTTTTTTTTTCTGGAAAAATATTTTTGTGAACTTGTTGGTGGAATGGAATACTAAAGATGTTACCTTTCTATAATAAGAATATTATTTTTGGGTGGTGGTACCCTTTAATTAGTATGACAAAGACGTGCGCTAAAATAAAAGTGTCAAACTGTAAACCAGAATGATTAAATCATTATTCTGATCAGAGATATCGTAACGAAATAGTAGTTACGAAATAAAATATCATTTTTCCTATAGTGTTGAAAATTGGGCCAAAGATTTCTAGAACTAGGGTCAATTGAATTTGTGATACAACTGGAACTTGAACCATATATAACAAATGTACTATTCTATTGTAAAGGAGGATTATTTTAAATAAACAGCAAGACTTGAAACATGTTTGCTTCTTTCTAAATATTCAACAAGTAGAAAATTTACCCATTTAGAAATTTCTCTGAAAGTAAGCAGATGAAAGTCCATGAAGAAGGCATTTTTTATTACAAACATTGGAAGTCTACGATGGATTAATTCCAAACAAACAAATAATCAAGAATTACTTCACCACGTAGAAATGACCTTGTGACATTCTCCTTTCAAGAATTACTCAACACGTTGATGCAATCTCATGTTTATTTTTGTTCAAGACTCAAGCAGTAGCTGAAATGGCATTCTTATTTACAAAATATACAATAAAGAAAGTATAAACCCTTATTCAGAATCTCGTGACAATTTCCTTTTCAAGAATTTAGCACATCGATGCAATATTTTCTAACAAGGCTCAAGCAGTAGCAGAAATGTAATTCTTCTTTACAAAATATACAATAAGAGAAAGTCTATAAAACCCTTAGTCAGTATCTCGTGACAATTTCCTTTTCAAGAACTTAGCTCATCGATGCAATATTTTCTTTCAAGGCTCAAGCAGTAGCAGAAATGGCATTCTTCTTCAAAAAATATACAATAAGAAAGTCTAAACCCTCAGTCAGAATCTCGTGATATTTTCCTTTTCAGGAACTAAACAGATGGATATCAATCAGTGCTACCACATTACCACTTACATACACACACATGTAAGATTCTACAGCATTACATCATGCGCTATAAATAGCCCAATGATGTCATAAACCCATCCAGGTAAAGATCAGATCATGCAGACACATGATCACAATGTACACATTTCACCTGGTGTCCTGTGTAATGTTGACATTCTGTGCAATTGTTGCGCGTGGCACTTCCATTTCTTCCCCGGGGGTGGACTTTTGGACTGACTCTGTGTCTATTTATGGAATAGCCTCATCATTCCCGTAAAACAACAATAGGGTATATTAACTATAATCTGGGTATTACTTCGCATGATTATCCTTGGGTTATGCAATCCCTATGAGTTATTACAAGGTAGGGCATGTTTCCATAGTCATAGGGTTAAAGTTATATCAGATGACTCCACGTTTTGTATTTGTTTACTTTATTTATTCAAATCAAATAATGAGTGGTGTTTATTTATATGAGGCATATTTCAGATAAGATATATTTACATGTTGCAGCATGCCTTTTGATTAAAAACTGTAAACATTATTTGATTTTAATTCAATACACAAGTTTGTTTTGTATGTTTGCATATTTGTTAATCAAATAGTGTATGGTGTGCATTTCTATGAGTCATGTTTAATAAGATTTAAAGCAATCTTTACAAGTTGCAGTGTGCCTCTAATTCAAAACTGTAAATATTATTTGAATTTATTTCAATATGAAAACACAAGCTTGTTTGTATCATTTGTGTATTTTTCTTTAAATTTAAATAATGTGTGGCATGCTTTTCTACGAGGCATGTATCAGATAAGCAACATTTACATGTTGGAGGCATGCCTTTTTAAAAATTAAAAACTGTAAACATTAATTGATATTATTTCAATAAACAAGTTTCTTTTCTTCATAATTTGCATAATACATATTTTTAATCAAATAGTGTATGGTATGTATTTCTATGAGTCATGTATCAGATTTCATAAGCAGTCTTTACATGTTGAAGCACGCCTTTTGATTAAAAACTGTAATCATTATTTGATATTAATTCAATACACAAGTTTGTTTTGTATGTTTGCATATTTTTTTATCAAATAGTAAGTGTATGGTGTGCATTTCTATGAGTCATGTTTATAAGATAAGCAATATCTACAGACTACAAGTTGCAGCTTGTCTTTAATTCAAAACTCAAAACATTATTCCAAATGATTTCAATACACAATACATCATCTGTAAGATTGTTCATAATACAAAATGTAAGAAAAGCCAACAGATGCTTAAACCTGCCACACATGTGTACAATTGATAAGTTACATCTTATTTATCCTGAATAATAATAATAATAATAATAATAATAATAATAATAATAGCGCCTTATGCAGTACAGCCTCTAAGCGCTTATTATTATCCCTGGTCATTTGGTACAGTTCAGAACTTCAGACCCGCACAATTATCGTGTACACACTCTCAACTCCCCGGGGAGCATACTAGCCGCGAAATGTCAGCCAATTGTTGGCAGTTGTCGTGACCAAAGCAAACCGCAATGAGTTCATCAGATGTAAAAACCTTGAGGAAAAGTTAAAACATCCAATGACTTCATCCGAATCTTTAAAAAGATAGAAGAAAAGTAAATAAAATACAGCTTATCTTTGAACCTGTCACAAGTCGCAAATATCCCCAATGCAAAATGTCAGCCAAGTTTTTGGCAAGAATCGCGACCAAAACAAACCGCAATGACATCATCGGATTAGAGGAGTTTGCTAAAAAATTGTACATCATGTACAGCATGGACGCTGCCATTATATCTTTTGAAACCCCGGATTTTGAATTGAAAATGTGATGTCAATCCTGAACAAATAAGCTCCGCCTCTTTTGGTTAGTTCACATTTAGCCTTTAATTTGTGCACAAACCACGTTTCTGCGGGAGAGGAAAAAGGAGGCGGAGTTTATTTGTTTGGGAGTGACGTCACATTTTAGCGCCAACAATTCAAAATCCGGGTTTCAAAAAATATAATGGCAGCCTCCAGGATGCTGATGAATGGGATTATCCCGTACTATTGGTGACTTTGGATGATGCTCCTTAATTACTTACAAGGGAAAATGTTGGAAATATTATTAGCGTAAAATTATGTTTTAATGTGTAAAAAACTTAACCAAAAGTAAATAGAGGGTGGGGAAACTTGCCTTTTATATCAAAAAACATTTCACAGGGCCAAAGGATAGACTTGTCTCACATCGAGGGTACATCTTAATTATTCTGAATTCTTGCAAAATGTCAGCCAAGTTTTTGGCAGGCGCGGCGACCAAAACAAACCGCCACGAGATCATCATCGGATTTGCAAGTTTTCTATCAACTAAAAAGTAAAACTTCTATCAGAACAATTTGTCACTTAGAAAAAAACATGAAACACGGCCAGAGCATGATGACGAACCCCCTCACATACAGTACATCTTAATTATAACCAATGCAAAATGTCAGACAATTTTCTGGCAGACGCCACGACCAAAACAAACCGCAATTACATCATCAGATTCACAATTTGTTATCAAGTTAAAACTAAGTTCTAATAAACAAAAAATTATTTTAAGAGAAAAAAAACATATTTAACATGGCTAAAGCAGCCATGAAGCTTCCACACATACAGTACATCTTAATTATTCAGAATTCATGCAAAATATCAGCCAAGTTTTTGGCAGGCGCGGCGACCAAAACAAACCGCCACGAGATCATCATCGGATTTGCAAGTTTTCTATCAACTAAAAAGTAAAACTTCTATCAGAACAATTTGTCACGTAGAAAAAAACATGAAACACGGCCAGAGCATGATGACGAACCCCCTCACATACAGTACATCTTAATTATAACCAATGCAAAATGTCAGACAATTTTCTGGCAGACGCCACGACCAAAACAAACCGCGATGGCATCATCAGATTCACAATTTGTTATCAAGTTAAAACTAAGTTCTAATAAACAAAACATTATTTTAAGAGAAAAAAAACATATTTAACATGGCTAAAGCAGCCATGAAGCTTCCACACATACAGTACATCTTAATTATTCAGAATTCATGCAAAATATCAGCCAAGTTTTTGGCAGGCGCGGCAATCAAAACAAACCGCCATGACATCATCAGATTCACGATTTTGCTACTAAGTTCTAATATATAAATCTATACAAAAAATAAAACATAAACTTTTAACACGGCCAACGGAAGTATACCTCCCTATACAGTACAGTACATCTTAATTATTCTGAATGCAAAATGTCAGCCTATTTTCTGGCAGACGCAACGACCAAAACAAACCGCGATGAGATCATCGAATATATAGGACTGCGCTGGAAACATTTAACCAACTGCCAAGGTCTGCCATTTTCATGTAGCTTCCTTTTTCTAAGTTTTGACTGCCGCTGCCAAAAATCGAGCGAGGAAAAAAACTGTAGGTGTTCTTGAAAATCAATAGAAACTTTTCGAGCTGCCAACTCCTCCCCATCTCTAGGGTATGGGCTGTCCTAGCTGGATGATGACTTCATCAAGATTCGTAATTGGCTACAAATTGTCAGATGAGAGGGAGGAGGGCACTAAAGTCACTTTGTGTACCTTGGGGTTAAAGGGGTAGGACAGTTTTGTTAAGGCTGAGCTTTAGTAACCAAAACCTGTACAATAACATACAATAACAGTACAAGTGTATCACCAACCCCGTGTTCACACACAAATTTTTTTTTATCCCTTAATCATCTCTATAGAATCATCACTAGCGATACGACGTTTCGCTAGTGATGATTAAATCAAACCTGGTATATGTTCACACGCACAGAGCATATATCGAACAACAGATGTTTTCCAGGTGGTGCCGAACCCCCAGAACATCGTATAAGTGCGCAGTTTGCTACTGCGCAGTGTGTTGTAATTTTTTTCTGTCTGCGCTGTCTCGCTGCAGCTGTGCGAGCGAACGTTCGCATTAAGCCACGCCCACTAAGTCATGATTAGCGAGTTACGGTTGTTCACACACGGAATAAGCGTGATTCTATAGTCAGCTCTCGTACGAAACGATGATAAAACCAGCGTATCGCTAGTCATCACTAGCGATATGTCGTTTCGTTAGTAAGCGTTCAGACACACGAATTTTTAATGGGAAGCTGATTCTATAGTCAGCTGCTGATTCTTTAGTCATGATTAAGGGCTGAAAATTTTGTGTGTGAACACGGGGCAACTCTACTCTATCCTGTACCCCCCCCCCCCCCCTTCTCCTTGAATATCTAGAAATTAACATTTTTTAAAAATCATTAATTTAGACAACGTTCTCTTACCAGAGAGTTTCAATGGCACGCTGTGGTTTCGAATTGCTTTTGATGGACAGTGGCTACTCAATTATGCAAACTGACCATCTCTATAGAATGACCATGCTCTACTTTCGGCCCTAGTAATTAGCAAGGGTTGATGGCAATAGAGGTTACTCCTACTAAGGGTGATGCGAGGTGACCGCTGAAAAGCAGTTATATTGTTGGGGGGAAATTTGTAATGTAGAGCACTGTAAGTTATGAATAAATTATTTCTTTTGAGTTTCAAGCATCTATCTCATTAATAGGGCTCAAAATTGTTACAGTACCATGGTTTTGTTATAAATAATTTAATGTTTAAACATACATGTCTCAATTTGTGTCTGTTAAAGGGATCTAGTAACTTTGTTGAGATGTGCAAAAACTGATGAATGGTTGATGCAATGTATACTGTTGTTATCTCATATGTCCTCAGGGTATTGTGTGAAAATTTCAGGTCAAATGGACAATGTATGGCCAAGTAATGAGCGAAAATGCAAAGTGATATTGGGTGATATTCACCAACTCACTGCATTCACTTTGTACAGGGATGAAAATCTCGCCCGGAGATTTTCTTATCTAAATACTTCAATCATACATATCTTTGTAATGAAAGGGAAATTTGAAAAACCGAAAGCTGTCCCATGATTTTATTGTTAATACGAATACAACAAGGTATAAAGGAACCGCTAGAATTACAATTTTATTTTGAGGATTTGGACAATGTTACTAAGTCCCTTTAAAGGGACTAAGTAACATTGTCCAAATCCTCAAAATCGAATTGAATTTCTAGCGGTTCCCTCATACCTTGTTGTATTCTTATTAACAAAAAAAGGCATGGGACAGGTTTCGGTTTTTCAAATTTCCCTTTCGTTAAAAAGATATTTACAATTGAAGTGTTCAGATGTCAAATTATCCAATGGATCGTCAGAACCGTGTACAAAGTGCGTACAATGAGTTAGTGAATGTCACTTTGCATTTTTGCACATTACTCGGCCATATAAAGTCCATTTAACTTGAAATGTTTACACAACACCCAGTGGACATATCAGATAACAACAATATACATTGTATCAACCACTCATCGCTTTTTGCACATGTCAACAAAGTTACTAGATCCCTTTAAATAAAGAGATACAAACAAAAAATAATGCATTTTTCACGACAAAAAAATCCCCACAGGAAATATAGTATGATGTAATTAAAACATACATGTACTTTTAATGTTTTGGGGTGAACCAACTTTTTTTGGTTTTCATGCCATCAGAAACTAAAAGAGAACGTTTCAATTGCCTGGCTGCGCTTACAATGTACATTTTAAAGGGATAGTTGAGTTCTGGTAAGGAGAGTACAGTTTTGGTGAAACTGAATTTTAGTAACCAAAACCTGCATCATTACATTACAAACTAATATTTATAACTAAAACGGAACACAAAATTACAAATGACGTAGTAAAGATCATGTTATCATTCAAAAAGAGCCGTTTAAACATAAGAGGGCGCTCTCTAAACACTCATCGGTTTCAACCATTTTGAATAAAATATTGTGCATGTGATGTTTTGTTGAAATAGTGATTAGATAGAGAAATAACCAACAACTATTTAAATACCTATTTTGTAACTTTTTGAAAAGAGGAAGCATTTAAAAAAAAAATTTAACGGCTGGTTCAAAATTCTCTAATAAACCTGGGGCCCCAGCTTTATTACAAATTGTTATATTTATGGATATTTCAGCCGTCTCTGAACCGATTTTGATCAAACAAAGATGATTTTATTATTTAAATATTATGCTCTTTCAAATTTTACACTCAGTTTTTCATTACCTCACAACAACAAAAAGTAGTCTAGCGCCCTCTCTACCAAAACTCAACTATCCCTTTAACTCCCAATTTCAATTGTATACATTGAAGTATGCATGGCTTGTATCATACGAGGGGATAGAATGAATTGCAGATAATAGGAATATGGTTCTTGAGTGAGAGTGTTGATGAATTGCAGTACTTAACGAGTCCAGGTTATTCCCTGATTTTTGCAGAGAGGGTTTTTAGGAATATAAGGACTGGCATTGTACATGTGAGACTAAAAGTAATCCTGGTACTACATTTAGTTTCTGGTCTGGTCCTAATGGTGTGATGACTCAGAACTGGACTACATTAGCTCTAGGCCTAATAGAGTTGAATACAAGGGTCAAAGGATATACTTGTACCTGGCAAAAGCTGGTATTATTGTAATAGGCTTACCTTACTTTTTCCACAAAATAGTTTTTAAGGTAGGTCGGATTTGTAAATCAGAACAGTAAAAAAGGAACAGGACCTGAATTGTAAGACTAGTCCATATATAGTTTCTGGTCTGGTCTGGCCAATGTTGTGATGAGTCATAGCTGGACTATTGGCTCTAGGCCTAGTAAATGGCGTGGAACAAGTACCAAAGCAAAGGACTAAGGAGCATATATACAGGGACTGGCTAAAGTGGGTATTACTATAATAGGCTTACCATACCACACAGTGGCACAGTCTGACATCGCAGAAATATATTTTTATTATACGCACATTCGTCCCTTAACATATTCTGTAAAACATTAATTTGATATACTGTTTTTGCCCTAATAAAGATTCCGCTTTTCCAAGCTCTCTCTTTAAAGAGGGCACCCCTTCCCACCCCCCCCCCCTCCCTCCCCCAAAATAATAATAACACTTTGATCAAAAGAACATAGATGCAGAGTATTTTAGTTCATCTTTCTACTTGCTATTATTATTGTTGTTATTGTTACCATTGTTGGTAGTTCATATTCCAATAAGCACTTTTAAAAAACAATAAAAAAAAACCTAGAGAGAACAAATTGATGTAAAGAAATTAGGTAAATTCTACCTCAAATGTACATCATTTTCAAGAGTAAGCTAAAAATAGTTATATAGATAGATAAACCCCTGTCTAAAGGAGGTGAAATTTATGGGGGTCTATACTATCAGACTAGCATACATGTACACATTGGCCAAGAGCCAAATGAGATTGGGACAAAAAAAAAAAAAAAAAAAACGAAGAGAGGGAAAAAAAAAATCAGAGTGCATTCACTACATGGTTTTGGTAATTACCCCATACCCTGGGTGAATGGGCTTTACGAAAGAGTTATCTGAGGAATTCCAATATTAATCCAATACTTCCTACTGGGTGACAATGAACTCACAGTAGGTGAGCTCTAACTTGAAGAGGGGGGTATACAGAAGGGGCGGTAAATGAGGAGGGAGGGGCGGTAAAGGAGGAGGGGAGGGGCGGTAAAGGAGGAGGGGAGGGCCCCTGAACTGGATATAAAATGGTTTTACAGTTATCAGAGGAATTCAAATATGAATCCATTACTTCCTAATGGGTGACAATTAACTCACAGAAGGAGCTCTTTAGTTGAAGAGGGTGTGTGTGTGTGTGTGTGGGGGGGGGGGGGGGGGGGGGGTGGGGGTAAAAGAGGGTGGGTTTTTGAGGGGGAGGGGAGAGGGGTCTCCTAATATGAGTTATGCATATATGTGAGGGTACACAATTGGGTAATGTTGAGATACAAGATGGATTAAACAAATCATCTTTGCCTGAGGAATTCAAATATTAATCCGATACTTCCTATATACTGGGTGACAGTGAACTCACCGTAGGAGCTCAAAGTTGAAGGGGGGGGGGGGTAAAAAGGATGTGGGAGGAGAAAGAGGGTGGAGAAAGAGGGGGTGGTGTCTTTATAAGTATCTAAGGGTAGAGGATAGAGTGAAGCTCAGATAGGTTAATATATGCATTTAAACAAATGTCTCCTGGGTGAAAAAGAACTCCAGTAGACAAGAAGCTATAACATTAACAGGGGGGGGGGGGGGGGGGGGGGTGGTAAATCATGTGAGGAGGAGGGGGTAAAAGATAGGGCAGGGTTAATTTGGGATTGGAGATGGATTAATAAAAACATCTCAGCCCGAAGAAATCAAACATTAAAGCCAAAACTAAAGATACTTTTGGTTTTGGGAACGTAACCGTAAACATCTTTATTGGCCAAACTAATTGATCAATATTGTTGAATAAGTATTTTTAAAATCTGAACCTTAGTATCGTTAGTATGCAGAAATATCGGAAGAAATCCAATGGCCCCCTGGGAAATTTGTCCTAAATCTAATGCACGTTCGCGCACCTGTCCGCGCCACTAGCGCTGGGCTGGAGATATCGACAAGCCCACATACTGTACAGCATGGTCTTCTGCACGTAGCGTACACACTTTCGCACATGGTTAAATCAAACTTTGTCAAATATTGTTTTATTTTGGAACCAATAAATGCTCAATTTATAGTCCATTTCAAAGCAATTTTTGTCAAAATCTTTACATCAACATCTAAGTTATGATATATTCTTTCATGTGGTAGGTGATGAAAGCATATTTTATTTTTTTTTGTGCGTGTGGGGCGTTTTCCCAATACTGTTATTTGGCTTTAACAAAAATATACCAGGAATTGACATATCAATCCAATATTTCCTACTATGTGAAGAGGGGCACACAGTGAATGGTGGAAGTAACTGAGAGGTAAATGAAAATAAAGGACAGGGAAAGGGGGGAGGAGGAGGGAAAAGATGCACAGAGGATAGGGGGAAATTAAAGGCATATATGCGTGGGTTAAAATGGGTAGTCAGCAAATTCCAACTCGCACTCCACCGTAATCTCCCGAGGTAAACTCACGATATATGTTGGATCGATCGAAGAGCGGTGCTTCGAAATATCTGAACACGGGCCTTCTTATGAAATTACATGCAGCACACAGCTGGTATCTATTATATACCGTGCGAATTGCTCGAGCTGTAACCTGAGGCAATACATCGCTGACCATCACTGTGAAGTCGGTGCGG